>CAUYQG010096909.1:0-10005 GCA_963574415.1 Tarsius wallacei
TTAATCTATGACTAACCTATCCTATAAACTTTTTTCATTCTATGCTAATTTATACTAATACCAAGTTAAACAATTCTATTGAAACTTAAACGATCACTCTTACAACATGAGGCGGCCTAACCCAGAGAATGTTTGGAATGTGGCCCAGTCCAAAGTTCGTGGTGGGCCCAACCTAAAGTAGGCTGACCGCATTCTTTTAACAAAATGGCTACCTAAAAACTTATCTCTATAAGCTATTTTCCAAAACTTATATTGCTATAATCTTAAGATCACATACAAAAGGCCTATGGCCAACACTAAGGCTCCTCGATGTGACCTAAGTCTGAACTGTAAGTAGTATGAAAACCAAATGGTAACAATGAGCTTCTGAAGTTAGTTTGTGTTCATCCCGTCTCAGAGTTATATGCTTGAGCTTGCAGGAGTTTTTTCTGGCTGTAGTGCTAGGCAGAAAAGGGAGAGGAAATGGGGTCAACAGCTCCTGAACACTTCCTAGTGGTCTTGGGGTCAATGGCCCTTCCTGATCTCTAATGCTCAGTGGGCCTCTGTGGCCAGCTCCCAACAATAATTGATACTGTTTCTGACGCTTGCTCTGTCTCTTCAAATTGTATTTTTTGTACTTTAATGTTTTCTGTTGAAACTAGCTATGGCATATCCAATACTGTTTCCAGAAGTGGTTTTTACTTTTAGGCTCCTGTTCTTATAGCTGTGATTCTCTGCATTCATCTGTTTCTTCAGTTTCATGTGCAATTGTTTTCCTTGTATCACAATTGTCTGATCGATCTAAGAAGAACTGTTGTTTTTCAACTTGTTTGCATTTTTTTCTTGTTGTGAGGATGGAAATGAAAATTTCTAAGCCCCTAATATGCTAGACAGGAAATCAAAAGTCCTGGTTTTTCATTTTTGAAGAATAATCTTACTGGATATAAAATTTTATGTTGATTGATTTTTTTTTTCTTACAACATTTGAAATATTTTACTTCATCTTTCAATGTTTACATGGATCTTGAAGAGAAATTTAATTTTTATCTTTGCTCCTCTGTAGGTAAGATTTTTTTCCCCCACTGGCCTTGTTCAAGATTTTAGTCTTTGATTTTCTTCATTTTGGTATCATAAGCCTAGGTGTAAATATTTTGGTATTTATCCTGATCGGTATTCTCTGCTTTTGTTTTCTGTAATTAATTTTGAAAAATTTTGATCCATTTTTACTGCAAACATTTCTTCTCCTCCTTTGTCTCTTCTTCTGATAGTCTCATTATCCATATGTTATACCTCTTGTCATTGTCCAATAATTCTTGACTATTTTGTTTGATCATTTTCATTATTTTTTTTCTCTTTGCTTTTCAATTGGGAAAACTTCTACAAAATACCTTCAAGGTCACTGATTCTTTCTTCAGCCATATCCAGTATTGTGATTACTCTATCAAAAGAATTCTTCATTTTTGTTACAGTGCTTTTGATTTCTAGTTCTTCCATTTTAGTTTGCCTAAATTGCCTTTTGCTCATCTATTCTTACATGCCGTCTACTTTTTCCATAGCATCCTTGACATATTAGTCACAATTATTTTAAATTTCCAGTCTAATAATTCTAAAACCTCTGCTATGTACAACTCTGGCTACAATGCTGCTTTGTCTCTTCAGACTCTTTTTCTTTCTCCTTTCTTTCTTTCTTTCTTTCTTTCTTTTCTTTCTTTCTTTCTTTCCTTCTCTCTCTCTCTTTCTCTCTCTCTCTCTCTTTCTTTCTTTCTTTCTTTCTTTTGCCTTTTATCATATTTTGTCATTTATGTTGTTGTTGAAAGCTGAACATAGTGTGTTTGGTAAAGGGAACTGAAATAAATAGGCCTTTAGACAGATGTTTACCTACTTGGTTACATAACCTGTTCATTGTTTGTTGTTTCTGTATTAGTAAGAGGTCAAACTATTCTCTAATGTCCTGTTTTTTGCCTCCTATGTTGTTTTAGATTTCCCTATAGACTACTTCCTGAATACGATCTGAGCCTTGCAATTCTTTTTGCCTATAATCCCTTTTCTATAAACAGGATCCCTATTTGTATGAGGGTAAGAAATGGAGGGATGAGAAGCTTTCTATATTTCCAATTAGTTATCTTTCTTTTAGTTGGCCAATTCCCCTCAATGTGATTTTCACAAGTGATGATTGGCTTCCTCACTTCCCTGTTAGGTGAGACAGAAAGTCTAATAGAAGCAGAAGTTGGATACTTCTCTTCCCTCGTGTCAAAGACTAATTAATTAAGGAGGACAAGTTGGGTATTTCTTGTCTCCCTCATCATTTAGGATCAGGTAAAATAATTTCCCTTGAGAAAAGTCCTTTACTAATTTAGAAAAGAATACTCTGGGTATATTTCAAAATGCTTACTTTTCTCCTTCCCATGCTGGAAGCATTAGGACATTTTTCTCTTATCTTTGCCCTGTGAACCTAATGGAGTTCTTGGAGACAGAACTTATGAATGAGTGCAGGTACCTCTTAAGGTTTGGCATCCAGAACTTTTTATGCCTAAAGCTAGTTCACGCTTAGTCTTCAGCAATAAAGCAATTGTCCTTTAAGTGTTCCTACAAGACTCTGCCCTGGTACCTCCAAGCTATGGTTTTTCTTTCCGTATGTTTTGGTTCTCTATAATTCACCTGTCTTTCAGGACAGGAGCCAAGAAGAGTTTTTAATTTACATTTGGTCAGCTCTTCTCTCATTGTAAAAAGATGAAATGAAGGCTTCCAAGCTCTTTTCTTGTAAGAGGAAATAAATATATCTACTTTTAACATCTGCAATAATTTTCTTAGCATTTTATTAATTTGCTTATTTATTGAACACATTAGTTGCTATATTCTTATCTTGGCATTTGGATCACAAAAGTGACAAACTTCCTTGGGATTTTTTATTTTTTCTCTTGTCATTGTCATCTAGCCAGGGGTCCCCGACCTATAGGCTGACCACTGACTGGCACCCATCCATGACCTGTTAGGAACCAGGCTGCACAACAGGAGGTGAGTGGATATGAGCTCCATCTGCTATCAGATTAGCTGTAACATTAGATTCTCATGGGACCAGGAACCCTATCGGAATTTGTGTATGCGAGGGAGCTAGGTTGTGGGCTCCTTATGAGAATCTAATGCCACTGCTGATTGCACAATAAATGTAACATTTGAATCATCCCTAAACTATCCTTCCTCCCAAACCCCACCACCTGTGGGAAGAAATGGTCTTCCACAAAACTGGTCCCTGATGCCAAAAAATTTGCGGACCACTACTTTAAACTTTGAGTTTGGTGTGTTTATGAGAGCAGATTTAAAATAAAATTGGGGACTAGAGAGAACAGTTTTAAAATAAAATTGGAGACTAGAGAAAAATAAGTTATAAAACTTTCTTCAAGTCTATGATTTAAACTGCAGGTACAGATAAAGTTTTTTATTCTAATCTCAAATATTGCACAGCCCAATTTACCAGACTAGATGTTTGTAGAGATGTCACACACACACAGACACACACACTCCACCCACGTACATACATGATGAAAAAATTGATGATTCCTATACAATTTCAGTGCCATAGACCTGGGAATACATACCTAAAGTAACAAGTAAATTTCATTGGAAAATACATGAGGTTATTTTCAATGAAATGGAGGGATGAGATGACTAGTAGAAAATAAATAACTTGAAGAAAATAACAAACATAAATAAAATAAAAAAAGAGATAAATTAAGGCATTTTCATTAAGTTTAACAAAATGGTATGCCTTAAAAACCTTCCTCCCCATCTCTCCAAGTAATCTGATATTATATATTCTACTGAAATTTGATTTTTTAAAGGGTGAATTATATGTCAAAGTCCTGAGTATTGTTTCAAAATTGACATGAGCTCAGAGGAGAAAATGCTCATGAAAGTCACCCCCAACACACAACTATTTTACTCAGAATATTCATGTTTTCCTAAATAATAAGAATTTTTAAAAAACATTTTTGAATATCTCTCTTAAGGGCATATTAAAAATGACCATGACCCATGCTAAATAGATACTAGAAAATTTGTTATCTAGTTAAGTAAATCTTCCTTAGATTTATAAATAAAATTGATCATAAGAAAGGCAAAAGGAAATGAGAAGAAATAAGATGTGTTCAATCTGTAATAAATAGAATAGTTGGGGTTTTTTAAAATATAATTTTAGCCTTAACACTTACAAAATAAAGATTGCATAAAACATATGTAGTAATTATTTTCCAGACATAATAATTATTCAATTAGCAAAAAATAAATGCAATCTAAAACTCTGAATATGATATTTTGCTTTTTAATATTAATATGGTTTTCAATAAACACATTATATATTGAAAAGCATAGTTGGGAAGGCAGAGTATGGCAAAATAAAAATAGGAAAGAAATATACTACTTCAAATAATAGCAAGTTCTTACTATTCTTAGAAGGAATTATTTCCATGGAAGTTTTCTGCAGCATTATATTGGGACTTTGTGATATTCAATACTAGCTACTTTTCATGGATATATTGTGCCATGATGGTCTGTCCTTGAGAATGTTGCAGAAGTTGAATACGAATGCCTGTCAGGTATTCCTCATGCAATAGCTTGTTTAGGTAAAGCAACAATTTTTCCCATAAATATATTTATAACCCTGGCCTGTCAATATCAGTATGGTAACAAGGATATATCTTTTTTTTGAGAGAATCCAAATACAACTGTAAAAGTTTTGCAGCCCCTGACTAAAAAATATGTTAAAACTTTTATATCCGAACTTTCCACATCGCGTGTATTTTTACCTGAAATCTTGTGGTAATCAAGTTACAAAAATAGACTCCATAATTTTTAGATATGTGACAGTATTGAATATATATCCTAGGTATAATATTAACTGAATCACAATGCATTTGCCCATCTTGACATTTTTTTCCATAAGAACTTAGCTAACAATACCCTAGAGGCTATTGTCTAGAAGAAAACATTTCTTTCTAGATGCCTTTGTGACAACTGAAAAAGAGCATGGACTTAGAAGAAAGACTTGCAGAAAAGAAAACATCTCAATATGAAATAAAGTTTGTGCAATGCTCAAACTGTAGTACCTGCTAAGAAAAAAATGACTAAATATTATTTAGTTTTTATGAAAGATCTGCCACCCTTAAAACTATTATCTTAATTAGTTTTGCTTATAAGCTTTTTATTAAATATTTGATGTCTGAGTTTATTTTTATAATTTCTCCATATAAAGATACTTTGTTTTAGAAAAAGGTCATCCATTTAGCTTATTGATTCAAAAAAAGCTTCTTTTATTTAATGAGTTTTAATCTATATTAAAGTCCTTATAGAACTTACCTTCTAATCGTGGGAAGGTAATACACATTTATAATAAATATGCAAAATATGTTTTATTCTCACATCCTCTTTGGCTTTCTGCATTCTGTTTTTCTCCATACTTCTTCACCACTAGGATAGGTCACTGACATCTTTGCATTACTAAATCTAAAAGACATAATTTTTTCACTATGATGATACATTTGAGCAGTTCTTTAAGATCTTAATATCTTTTACTCCAGTAATCCTTGTTTTTATACACAAACAGCTACTCATCTTCAACATCCATTACTCTTTCTCTGGTTTTCCGTGAGCCATTTATGATTTTGATACCCCTTTTTTTCACTCCTCACTCTTAATCTCTAATATGGGTGATTTCATCTACTTTCATGCCTCATTTACAGTCCATATATTGCTGAGTTATACATTTATATGCTTCTCCTGAGGGACAAAGATTTATATTCAGCATCAACTAGTGTATCCTATTTTAATTTTAGAAAGGCATCTCAAATTTAGTATATTCAAACCCATCTCATCTTTTCCTCTGAAAGCACTTTTCTACTCTACCCATTGTCATCCCACTACACATCAGACTCCTCCCTTTCCTAGATCTTGTCCCTTCTAATATTCACTGTGTTCAAGTAACTAGCACTATCTTTTCTACATTTTTTTATGTTTCTGTAATTCATTTACTTCTCACCATTTCAGTGTGACTATCTCAGATTACCTGTATCTCTCAACTGAATTGTATCATTTTGATACAAAATTTTTTTATCTTTGTTTTTGTTGTTGAATACTGGCCTCTCTGCCTCTAGGTTTTCCCCATTCCAATTTTTTTCTGCTTTAAGTCAGGGTGGGCTTTCGAAGTGAAACTTTCTCTTGTTGTCTCACAGCTTAAATTTCTCAGATTCACTCCAGATTCACTAAAACAGTTTATTAGCTTACCCTTGGCTATTTCTCTAGCTTCATCTCTTTTCCATTTCTTCGAATTATCCTCTAATGTCCAAATGTACATTTCTCCATGTTATCTCTTATAGCTGAGAAAGGGATCTCTTCTTCTTAGAATACATTTTTCACTCTCTCCACAGGTCTAATTTCTAGCAAGTGAAGAATATGGCTAAAGAGATTCGAATTTTATGCCAGAAAAATCTGATTCCAAATCTTAACTCTATCATTCACACCACAATATAAGTTGGAAAAGTTACTAAGAGCCTGTAAGTCATCAAAGTGAGGGTAATTGTGGTGCCCATTTGAAAGAATCAAGTGTCATAATACACATCAAACTCTAAATGCAGTACCTTGCTTAGAGGACAGGAATCAGATCTCACAGTTCTCAATACCCGCAGTGCAATAGTTATTTGCACTTCCATTTGGTAGCATTTCCATTTGGTAATTCTCTCAGTAACTGTATATTTCACTGCTATGAACAATAGTTAGGGGATATGCATCTCTTATTGGATAGCAACTTTTAAAATTATAATAGTTATTTGAACAATTATTATGTAGATGTTAGTAATTCCATAATTTTATTCACAGAATATACAGCTATACTTTTCATTTTATCAGCACACACTAAAAAAGTCTAAAGTTATTTTAAATGAATACATCTGAACATTTTAATCATTTTAAAATCTAAATTCCTGCTATGGATCCTGTTCTGTAAACTGCTAGAGGAGAGGGGCATACCTCATCAACAAGGGTACCTGCATGATCAGTGTTTATATACCTAACCCTGAATTATACCCCACATCTTTATAATAAAAATTAAAAATATAAAAAGTAAATTAAATTAAAAAATAAATTGCTAAAGAACTTTCAATTTTTTATATTTAGTTAACCTCTTTTTCTGATCACACAGCCTTTGAGGGATAAGAAGCCTCTGAAAAGTAGGTGGTTCTTGTAATTAATATATCAGGGATGGTATCAATGTGCACTTAAAACTTATAATGACTTATTTATGTTCTTTCCTCTCTGCCTATTGTCTCTGATTAATTGCTTTGTAAGTACCTGACCACAATGTAAATAGATAAGATCAGCGGTTTAATATCACTAACGTGTAGGGATAAATAGCCTTTAATATAACTACTATCACCTGTAATAGTACAATGTGTGAGATGCTCATGCACCCTTGATAAGATGCACCTTAAACTCATATTCTCTATCACTACATATAGACTGAATGTGGGCAATAAAGAGATAGGGACACAATAATGGAAAAAAATAGATACACATCTCATTCTCATTTCCCTATAACAATCAGAAAGAAGTAGAAAAATAGATAACAGGTATAATACAAATATTATATTGATAGTTTATATTTATTAGGCATAATCTTAAAATTTGACATTTATCAACATTTCCATTTGGTAATTCTCTCAGTAACTGTATATTTCACTGCTATGAACAAGATGAGAACTATGATCTTATACTTTAAATAAAATAAATTTAATATAAGAATACAATATAGACTTTGTATTATTAATTCATCATTATCTTACTGATTGATTTGATTTTAGTAACAAAATTTTCACAAACTTTATCCCTTGCTGTTCCTCATCCTTGAGGTAATTATAATGTACACTGTGATATATTATTTCTAGGAAAATGAGGCTATTCAAATGGTTTCAAGAGAAAAGTTAGCTTCAGAATTCATGAAAGATTATAAATGACAGTGCTTCTGATATATGTATATATGTCTATATTTGTTCAGGAGTAATACAATGTATTCCTTTTCAATTGCTGCTGAAACAAATCACCAAAACTTTAGTGGCTTAAAACACAAATTCACTATCTTAAAATTCTGTAGTTTAGAAGTTCAATCCAAGTCTCAGTGAACAAGTTATTTTTTGTTGCTTTATTTTCCTTATAACTTGGAGTGCCCATCACATAAACTTTGTGTTCTTAGACAAATTACTTTAACTTCTGTAAAAATGATTTTCCTCATCAGTAAAATGAGTTCAATCATTGAGATTTTGATGTAAAATAAGTAAGACAATATATGTACAATTGACCCTTGATCAACATGTGTTTGAACTGTGTAGTTCCATTCATGTTCATTTTTCTAAATAAATATATTGGAAAATTTGTTGGAGTTATGCAAAAGTTTAAAAGAACTTGCAAATGAACCATGTAGATTAGGAGACTAAAACTGTCTTAAAAATGTCAAAGAAAAAATTAAGTATATCAAGAATATATAAAATACATGTTGATAGTAGTCTATTTTATCATTCACTATCGTTAAATATACACATATCTATTATCTAAAGTTAAATATCCTGAGGCAACAATATATTGTCTCCATCATCTCATCAGAAAAGACAATCACAGACTCACAGTAAGAGGATGAGAAGCAAAATTTCAGAAAAACAGAACACAAAAGAAAGCAGGAGTTGTGATTTTAATGTCAGATAAAATACCCTCTACCCTATCAAAAATTAAAAAAGATATAGAAGGTCACTATATAATGATAAAAGGTTCAATCCATCAACAAGAAATATCCATCCTAAACATATATGCACCCAACATAGGAGCACCAATTTTCATAAAGCAGCTTCTAGACAAACTTAAAAAAAATATTGACTCTAACACTATCATAGCTGGGGACTTTAATACCCCACTCACAACCCTAGACAGATGATCAAGACAAAAATTCAGCAAGGAGATTCAGAACTTCAATGTGACTCTTGACCAAATGGATTCAATTGATACCTACAGAACACTCCACCCAACGACCAAAGAATATACATTCTACACATCACCACATGGAACGTACTCTAAGATCAAACACATCCTTGGCCATAAATCAAGCATAAACAAATTTTATAAGATTGAAATTCTGCCATGCACCTTCTCAGATCACAGTGGAATAAAAATAAATATCAACACCAACAAAGTCCCTCCAAAACCCACAGAGACATAGACACTAAACAGCATGATGCTAAGCAACTCCTGGTTCAACGTGGAAATCAAAACAGAGATCAAAAGATACTTAGAAACAAAATAAATTGTAAAAACATCTTACCAAAACCCCTGGGATTACATGAAAGCAGTAGTAAGAGGGGAATTCATATCTCTACAAATACACATGAAGAAAATGGAAAGATTACAAGTTAACAGCCTAACAAGTCACCTAGAAAGCTGGAAAAGCAAGATCACCAAAATCCTAGCTTTAGCAGAAGAATCCAGATCACAAAAATAAAAGCCCAAATCTGGGATATAGAAGACAAAAAGATTATACAAAAAATCAATGAAACAAAAAGCTGTTTCTTTGAAAGGATAAACAAGATTGTTGGTCCCCTAGATAGACTGATCAAGAAAAAGAGAGGAAAAGCAAAATAAACACAATCAGAAACATAAAAGATGAAGTCATAACTGACCCTGAAGAAATACACAAGATTATCAGAGACTACTATGTACACTTGTATTGAAACAAACTTGAAAACCTAAAGGAAATGGAGGACTTTATGATATCACACAACTCCCTAGGTTGAAACAAGAAGAAATCGAGACCCTAAATAGACCAATAACAATCCAGGAAATTGATTATGTCTTAAGAAAACTACATTCAAAAAAAAAGCCCTGGACCAGATGACTTTTCAGCAGAATTATACAAAACATACAAAGAGGAACTGATACCAATCCTATTGAAAGTATTCCAGGTGATTGAGAAAGATGGAACTCTCCCTAACTCATTTT
>CAUYQG010096914.1:0-10170 GCA_963574415.1 Tarsius wallacei
TTTTGCAGTTTTGAGGTTTAATTGAGGGGGAAGATATGGTTCAGAATCTATGTGCAGATCTCAGTATCCACTAAAAGTTGTTTGGGTACACTGGAATCTATTTCCCACTGCCTAACAATCTGTCCATGCAGTGGGGTATAGGTTTGCTTCCTGGGACAAAAGGAGGTATGAAAAAGGAAAATAATGGAAGATGGGGAGGTCAAGAGGAAGGTAGAGAGAAGAGTGAGAAGATAAAGAGACATGCATACCAACTCACTGATGAAAAAGAGACACAAGACCAGAAAGGAGTGAAAAACAGATACACAAACAAAATTCCCTAAACTGTCCAATAAAGTCATGCCTTTTGACATGTTATTCCTCAACACAAACAGGTAGTCTAAATGAAAAAGCATACAAATGTGAGCAAAATAAACAGTCAAAACAGTAAAGTCAAAATTCAAAATAAGAAACCAGACTAGCTCTGGAATCTTTCCTGAGTATCTAAAGTCTCTTCAGCTCTGATATCTAGCCTCTCCCCTTTGCTTTCATTACAGGCAGATAGATTTACTCCCACCTGAGAGATCTGTGACAGGACTGGGTTGCCTGTATCTGATTCAGCATAGGGGAGGGGATTTTGTCTCCTCTTTAGCAATATTACCTTAGAAACCAAGGTGGAGGCTGCTCATAGGTAGCGGGGCAATTCAAATCTCTGCCTGGAAAATGGCCAAGGTGGGCGGCTCTTCTTTCACGGATATTTTCTCTCCACCCTTTCTTTTTTCTCCACTCATCTGGGTCCGTTGGTGATCCACTATTACGGGCTGTGGTGGTGTGTTCTGAGGGGAGGGCATGGAGGGCCTTCACAGGCTGCCAAGGTCTGAGACTGGGCTGGGCCCCCAGCCAGGGAGGGAGCTGTCAGCTGCTGAGTGATGGGGAGATCAGTGTAACCAGCAAGGGAGCCCAGAACTCCACAAGGTGGTATCCAAGGGCCTCGCAGGCAGCAGGTGGCTTGGGGTGGGTGAGATGGTGCCGCCAGGGAGGGAGCTGGGATCTCCATGTGGCCAGCCCGGGGCTGCCTGGGGTGGAGCAGCAGCGGTTGAGGGGCCACAATAGCCAGCCTTGCGTGGGTTTGCAGGTCTCCAGGCCTCGGACTGGTGCAGCTGGCAGTGGGCAGGGGGGTGTGGGAAGGAAAGTAAGAGTCTTTTTGGGTACTCACTTTCGGAGAATCTTACAGTCCCACTTTTGCCATCACCATCTTACTGGAACTCTGGCAATTTTTTTGACAAAATGATAAGTTATTGCTAATAAAGGGGAAGATGATGTCATAGTTTTTATTAAGGAATAATTGATATTCTGTAAATAGTAAAGATAATTTTAAGGAATCAAAAATAGCTTAATGAAACCATCTCCATGATTTTGTCCTGAAAAAAATATGTAAAAGAGAAAAGTTTAATATTACCTGCAAAAAAAACTATAGGGAATAGGTTAAATAAAACTTGGCAAATAAATACAATGGAATATTATCCAGACATTAAAATCATGTTGTAGAACATTACATAATAACATTAAAAAATGTGAAAAGATTGCAATAATACCTATGGTATGATCTCAGTTATTTAAAAATGACTCTGAGACTTTGCCATAGTCCCTTATCAGTGAAAGCAGATTTTTTACAGATTCTCTTAGATTTTCAAGGTATAGGATTATATCATCAGCAAAGAGGGATAGCTTTACTTCCTCTTTTCCTATTTGGATACCCCTGATTTCCTTCTTCTGTCTAATTGCCCTAGCTAGAACTTTCAACACCATGTTGAACAAGAGTAGTGAGAGTGGACAGCATTGTGTTTTTCCAGTTTTCAGGGAAAAAGTTTCCAGTTTCTATTCAAATAGCAAAAACATGGAACCAGCCATGCAGCCCATTGAAGATGGACTGGATTAAAAAAATGTGGTACATATACACAATTGAATATTATTCAGGCATGAAGGACAAACATATGAACTTCATGGCAACTTGGATGGATTTAGAGTCAATCATACTTAGTGATCAATCACAGAAACAAAGAACAGAGGCCCATATGTTCTCACTCATAAGCATACCTTGAACAATTATCATAATATTATAAAAAAGAGATTGGCAGTAGTGTAAAACTGCCAGGGGAGTTGGGGTGGGATTAAGGGAAACTGCTAGGGGAGGGAGGGGCACACCTCATCAACAAGGGTACCTGCATAACCCTGAATTGTATCCCACATCTTTAAAATGAATAAAAATAAACAATAAAAGTAAATTAAAAAATAAAAATGACTGTTTAGAGAAGTATTAATACTATCATAGAATATATTGTTAATATGACTCATCTCTTGATACAATTATAAGCAATTTTATTATATTTTCTTAATTTTATTTTTATAACTTTTAAAGTAATCTAGTTTTGGATTAATGCCACTTTGGAATAAAAAAGGAGAAATAAAATAATTAAAATAAAGCCATTATTTTGCAACTTTCTTTTCTATGTTCTCTATGAAAAACACTTCCATTCTTAAAGTCCCTCAGTAAAAAAAAGCTGATAAAAAATTTTCCCCAAAGCAGACAGAATTCAAATACATAAATAATTTTAAAATAATACTTCTAGTTGGATCATAATATTGGAAACAGCTTCACAACATAACTTGTCTTTGAGTTTTGGGGGGCAAAAATCTGAAAGGAAAAGACATGGTCACCTATTTTCAGTCACTTGAGCAATGGTTGTAATTAAGGATACTTTTCAAGTTCTCTTGTTTGTGCCAATGAAATAAAGTAAACTTTTTCCTAAGCCTAATTTTTCTTCCCTTCCCCATATCCTTTTAGAAGTTTTCTACAAGAATTGTCTTATTGAGAGACATTTAATCCAAGGTTTTGTGTCTCTATTTGATTTCTATTTTTAAAAGACTACATATCTTTAAAAAAAAATAATAACATCACATCAAAGTCAATGGTGTTCTTTCTTTAATCTCCTTGCTACACAAGAGTGTCAAGCTCCACAGTAAGAAGACCTGGGTGTCTATTCTGGGTTTAGAAAGTGCCTGGCATTCACTTTTACTAAATAAACAAATGTAATAAAAGAATGTTTGTAAAATAAATCTGTTGTACAGTACTTTTGGGTATGGGTTTTTGCTTTATGCAATGAAAACATAAGATAATATTATATTTAAGTATCTTTCCAATTTTAAATTATAAGTCTTCTATAATTCTAACAGAGATCTATTTTACTGTGCCATGGAATAAATTATTTGTCAAATAGAAGACTTTTCTTTACAGTTTGAAAAAACACAAAAATTTCAAAATAAAAGTTTACTTCTAAATTGAGAACGACCTCCTTAACATGAAACACTTCCTAAATTAACATAATGTACCCCCAAAATAAAGGGCATACTTTTTCCTTATATTATACTTATGAAGAATTTTAAAGTTTTCTTGAGATCCATGCCAATTTTTGATACATTAATAGTTTAATATAATTAATATATAGTTTGATAGAATGGTTGATAGATTTTGGTAGAAATTAGTCAGCCTCTCTTCTTGACAACAGATTTACATTTACCTGCCATTACAAGGGTTCAGTTTGGTTTGGGGAAGGCAATTTTCCCTATGGTTTCCCTTGTGTTTGCATAACGTGTGACAAGCTTTTGTTGACAGCCTTTGTTCTAGATGGTGTTTTCAAGGATGTTTGTATTGACACAAGCATATATATTAACCCATTCTTTAGTAGTCTTGTATCTTTTCCCTCGAAACAGAAAATATAGCTGCAGTAGGAATGCTGATTTGCATACACCCTAGAGTTACATATCATATTCTGGGGTGTAAACTACATATTTTATGCAATTTGGTTTGACTGTCTTTGTTTTAGTACAGATGCCACAGTAGTCACAATTGCATTCACTGATCAGAAGGTAAAAGTAAAGCAGATACAGAGAAATACAAAAAAAAAAATTGAAGGTTTGATGCCTCATCTATCTAACACAGTGTAAAATATACTGACTATTACAGATTATTTTCTCTGATTCCTTGACATGAATTGAAGTTCCTTTGTAAGTAAAATTGGCCTCTGAAATTTGATTTCCAAGTATCTTTGGCTCCAATCTCCTGATGAACAGCAGTGACTCCCAAAGAAATCCATGAAGAGAATCTAATTTGGGAATGGAAAAGAAGAGTCTACAAAATTCCAGCTATAACTTAATGGTACACGTTCTATCTTCATTAGAGTTAATGCCCTTCTTACTCCAATACAGAAATGGTCTGTGTGCATCATTTCATATTCCAGCGTTTCCACTAACTCTGTCATGGTCCATATAAGTAGAATGCCTCTGCTTTTTTTCTGGACTGGCAAAAAAAGTGGCAAAGAGCCTTATAAACACTCTGCCAAGTTTTTCATAGTCATAAAGCAGTGCAGAAATTGACTCAGAAATAGCAGAGAAATTCATACTTCAATATTCTCTGAAGTCAGCAAGGAACACTATCAAAGTTTGTGGAATGGGCTCGCAATGGAGGACAAAATAGAGAATCTAATTTGGGAATGGAAAAGAAGAGTCTACAATAATAAAATGAAAATCAATAATTATGTATACCCATTAACTCATGAAAACTATGTCATTATATCACTCCAAAGGCTCTTCACCACACTTATAAGAAAATAAGATTAGAATTATAACTGAATTAATTGTTAATATTTACAGAGCACACAAGCACCCCCCAAATAGATATTGTTTAATTATTGCAAAATAAAATAGTAATATGTCCTGCACACCTATGATTATAGCCTAAAATTTTTTACACATTACATGTATTATAAAGTGTTTTTGTACTTGTGGCAAAATCATAGGTAAACATAAAACCAATTATTTCACATAATATCCCCTGTACACAAACCAGTGTATCTTTGAAATCAGTTTGCAGATACAAAATATTTTACTTTGGGTTGCAGGTGCTATAAAACTAAATCCGATTATAGTTTCAGAGGCTAACATCCATTAGCACAAGACTCTTGCTAGTAATGAAGGTGGAAATATTGCATATTAAAATAACCTCAGAAGATTTTTTTAGACATCACCCATTGTTGTTGGAGAACAAATATAGTCTGAAAGAAAACTTTGCTCATCCCCTTAAAAATACACATCAAATTAAGAACTAGTACCTTCTCCCCCAATAAAAAATAAGCAATGTTATATCTAAGCCAGGTCATATCTTCTTGGAATAAATAATAAATATTTGTCAAATATAAATTATTTTCATGCGCATAGCCTCTTTTCTACATAACCTCCTTAAGCTTCATTTTTCTATCCTCTTTCCTTCTAAAGAGCTGTCCTTGATGTTTATTTCAACCTTATTTAATTCGTATGTCTTAAAAAGTGTTTGAGCACGTTTTATTGTGATTGATCTCCATCTGGTTATTGCAGAAAGTTAGGTTTTAAATTTTCAGTTATTTGAAAGCCAAAGCAATATGTATGTGTGTGATTTCTGTAAAAGTAAACAAACAGAACAAATCCTGTCTTTGAGATACACAAGACATTATCTGACTTGACTTTTAACTTTTCTCGTAAGTAAAAAGTCATTCATTAAGATGTAGTATTTTACCCTTAAAATCTCAGATGAAGGGATATTTGTTCAATTGAAGTCTGAGCTAGCAGGAAGGTGTTTGTGCATTTTTTTTTGTTTGATAGTGAATTATTTTCAGTTACATTCCAGAGACCATGACAATTTATTATCCTTTAATATAGCAATTTATTATTTCCTGCCAATCTATCAATTATCAATCTATACTTAAATAATTGTATCTCCTCAAATTTATAAAAGAAGCATGTCTTTTATTCCTATTGAGATTGTTGTTTCATTTCTTCATAGTCAGAATGGTGGAGAAAAACTAACTTTGCTTTCTGGGAGGAAAACTTCTTATTAGAAAGCATCATATTTAAAATTTTTTGCAATATTTTGCATTAATACTTATTGCCTAGTATAAGCCTAATATTTTTCTTGGACCTTTTACCAGACTTCTAGCTGAATTTGGGAGCCATAGGATTGTTCCATGCATAGTCCATTTCAGAATTAATAAGACCAAAATTCTTAAATATACATGTGGTAATATCCTTCTGCTGATCAAATATCTTTGCTCTTTCCCTGGTTCTTAGGATAACTAACTTTTTTAGGATAATCTTCCTTACTTAATTTCTAGTTATTTAATTACACATGAATCTAGTTGTTCTTTTACACTTCATTTTAACCTATTACTTTGTAATATTTTTATGATTTTATCTGAGAAACATTAGTATTATTTCACATCCACTTTCCTATTTGTGCATTTGTTCATGGTACTTTCTCTGCCTAGAATGTTTTTTTCTAAACTCTTTATGAGCATAGTACTTTAAATATTTTGGTTAAATGTTATTATTTCCACACATAATTTTTATCTATAATCGCCTAAAAGGGGGAAAAGTTCTTTTTATTATAAGTTCTCATAGCAAATTTTTCTTTCTAATGTCTAAACTTTCTAACATCTGCATTTTAGTTGTTTATAAAAGAATGACAATAACTTGTAATGATAACCACCAGTTATTAAGTAATTGTCTGATGTGTGATATGCTAATTCCTTTGCATATAGCACATATTTCTTCTTCTAAGCCTTCTTGTTATTAGTAGATATATGTTCTTGCTTATGGTACAGGTGGACAACCCAAAAACTTATAGTTGTTAAGTCAAAGTCAAATCACTACAACATGGTGAATATGGGTTTTAAACCTAAACAAATTGACTCCAGCATTTATCACATTAATAACTACACTCTACTTCTTAGACATGAGGAAGTAATGCACTAACTGTGAGGAAATTGAGGGCAAATCAGCTTTTTGATATGCTTCTATCATAGCACAATTACCTTCAAGTGATTACAGCAAATCACAGCTTAATAAGTGTATATAAATAGAAATGTTCATGAAAGAAAGAAAAGTGGTGAAATGCTGGGAGAACTTTTGTAAAATCGCATGTGTTTACAGCTGTTTGCATAAATTATTTTCAAATAGTTCTGATTCAAGATCTTTTGAGGAGGCTTCCAGTCTTTCCTCTAGAATCTTTCCCTTAGCTTGATCTTATTTATTTTTTCACTTATTTGGGCAAAGATGATGTAGAAATTGTTATCAAAGTTGGGATAATATAAAGCAAAAGAATAGTAAAAGTGCTAAGTTATAGAACCAGTATGCCAAAAAAAGTCTTAGCAGCAGGAAATAATTTTATTATGATATCTTGTAGGGCAAATATAAGTTAGGGACAAATATAATATAAAGTTTATGACCTTAAGCATTGAGGTCCTTCAATTAAATTTACCTTTATAGAAACCTCTAATTTGTACCTATAATTTTGCCTTATTATTTTGTAAAGACTACTGTAAAGCTATATATGCTCCTGAGAAACCTGGACCCTCCTCCACATAAAACTCTATGACATTTTTTTTGTTTTATTTGTGTTTATTTGAAGAGCTCATAAAACAAACACAAGATGGAGATAAAATTACTAGTACTTATCGATGGTATCATGTGCTGGTCTTTCAGATGTGTCTTCGTGGCTAGGTTGTAGTTCCTAGTTATTTAATTAGACACTAATCTAGTTGTTACTGGGAAGGTATTTTTTATATGTAAGTAAATTTTATAATCAATTAAATTTAAGTAAGGAAGATTATCTTACATACTTTTTTCAGGCCCAATCGAATCAGATGAAAGGCATTAAAAACAGGAATAAAGCTTCCTGGAGAGAAAAACACATTCCACTTGTGGTCTATAACTTCAGTTAGTTGTATTCCAGACTGCCCTTCTTAAAGACTTGCCTTGTGGATTTAGGATTTGCCTTGTCAGCACCACAGTCATGTAAGCCAATTCCTTGCAGTGCATCTCTTAGTAAATATCTCCTACTGCCCATGCTTATTCGGCTGAACCTTTACTGATAAACATCAGTTGACAATTCGCTCAATGAGTGTCAACAATGAGATGTGGATATCCACAACTGAATTGAATCTTGGGTTGCTGATGAAAGAATGTCAGTGAGAGCTCAATGAGGCATTGTCAGAACACACAAGAATTCATATTATTAATGTCCACACATAATTTCTCATGCTTCTGGAGAGACAGACTTCAGGAAAGCATGCATTCTTAAAAGAAGGATTGCTGAACCATGGTCAAAATGAAGTGTGAATCCCAAATGAAGTGTGGATAGCTATCTTAGTGAGATAAAATTCAGCACTGAGCATTGTGCTTAGCACGTAGCAAATATTCAATATACATTTGTTGCATGAACTAATGAAAAATAAGTGAATAGTAGCTTTGAGGCATAGTTAAATGATTCCTTTATTTTACAGATTGATATATTTTCTTTTTAAAAAACTAAATCACATGTTTAAAGTCATAGAGGTATTAGATAGCAGAACTAAAACTAAAACTCATCGTCTGGAGTTTTTCTACCAAATTATGCTGTCTGGATTCATTCCATAAGGATGAAATAGTGCCACCATTGTTAAAAGGACAGACTTTGCAGCCACAGAGTCTGGATTTGTATCTTTGCTCTTCTACTCACAAACTTTGGAGACTTGGGCAAGTTTCCTGAATTCTCTCTGCCCTTCCTTAGTTTACTATAATAATCAGCACCTCCCTTTTAGTGTAGTTGGTGAAGATTAAATGAGCTTATACACATAGTCCAAGTAGAATTCCAGGTTCACAGTAAAGACTTAATTAGTGTTCTTATTGTAAGTAAGCTAAATGATGCCTCTCCCAAATCATATATGACATGCTAAGTTGATCAATAATTTATTAGCTACATCTAAAGCACAAGGAAATTATAGTTATAATTTATAATGTAACATATCTCTGCAAATCAGCTTTAAATAAAGGCAATGTCAGGAGACAGAATGTTGTAGTGGTAGAGAATAAAGGTCCTGGACTTTTAGTAAGTGGGTGAGAATTTTTGTTTCAATAATTACCAGCTCTGTAGTTGGGCAAGTTTTCTTTGATTATATATTTAATAAACATTTTCAAATTTTTATTATGCACCAGGACTTGTTCTAAACACAGTTCTTGTATCATTTCATATTTATAAAAGAGGTAGAGATTTTATTATACCCATTTTGCATATTAAAAAATTGAGGTATTATCAAAATTCAATACAGTGTAGTGATTGAGAACACAGTCATTTGAGAGTGATCACTTGCATGTAAAGCCTATCTCCACCACTTCCTAGTGATGTGACTCAGACAATTTATGTAAGCTTACTCTGCATCAATGTCTTCATTGATATAATGTGATAATAACAGGACTTGCTATTAGTGTTATTATTATAATTAAATTGGGCAACATGCCAAGAAATTAGAACAATGTCTGGCACATAGTGTGTTCAAATAGGTTAAATATTAACATTGTGATTATTATTCTTGTTAACATTTTTTTTTACAGGTGGGATAACCAAGTCTCTGGCAAAACTAGTCACTATGCAGAGATGATGAGACCAATACACAAAGCAAGCTAGAATTCAGTCTCCATTTATCTGTTCCCTGATCTTGGGCTTTTTGAATTATAACCTGCTTTTTAAATTATAACCATTGGCCTCTCTCCATGGATGACAGCTCAAAGCTTGTCTGCTTCATATTGTTAGATGTAATTAGAAGCAAATTTACTCTAGGAGTCTAAAAAATAAAGTAGACAAGTTCCAAGCATTGATCAGGTATTGTAACAGGGGCCTCTATTATATAATTTCAGAGTAACAGACTCTTGTCACACAGATTTTCCAGCTCAGCCCAGTTCTACATCAGGTTAATCCCATTTTTGTACACACACCCGATGGCTTCCCATATTATAGTGCAGATAGTGAGGTCAAAGTGCTTTGAGTCATGAAGAGAGTGAAGTGATAGTTTTGGAAACAATATAGATATCCTCAGCCTCAGTCTAGCTGAGTTCCTGTATGCTATAATGCTTTATCATTGTTTTTAAATCTGTAACTCAAAAAATAACAGTTGCCGGAGAGGGTGTGGCGAAAAGGGAACACTTCTGCACTGTTGGTGGGAGTGTAAACTAGTGCAACCTCTGTGGCAAGCAGTGTGGTGATTCCTAAAAGCTCTAAACACCAACCTCCCGTATGACCCCGCAATCCCCCTACTGGGAATATACCCTGAAGAACACAAATCACTCTAT
>CAUYQG010096915.1:0-13074 GCA_963574415.1 Tarsius wallacei
CGCGCGCTACCACGCCCGGCTGATTTTTGATTATTGTAGAGATGAGGTCTCGCCAAGTTGCCCAGGCGGGTCTCGAACCTGCGGGCTCAGGCAATCCACTCACCTCAGCCTCCCAAGGCGCGGGATTACAGGCTGAGCCACCAAGCCCGGCTCCAGCTATTTTTTAAAATTTTGTAAAGATGGGGTCTTGCTATGTTGCCCAGGCTGGTCTTGAACTCTTGGTTTCAAGTGATCCTCCTGCCTTAGCTTCCCAAAGCACTGGGATTACAGGCATGAGCTGCCATGCCCAGTCCCCATTACTTGTTTGTTTAAAAAAATTTACTGCTGCTGTTATTTTATTTATAGAGTGCTCTTCATGTCTCTAGAACTGTGCTTGGTAAATACAGTTGTCCCTTGGGACCTGCAGGGATTGGTTCCAGTACCCCATTATGGATACCAGAACCCAAGGCTCCTCAAGTTCTTTATATAAAATGGTGTAGTATTTGCATATAACCTACAAACATCCTCCCATACACTTTAGATTACTTATAATACCTAACACAATGTAAATGCTATATAAATAGCTGCATTGTGTAGAGAATGACAAGAAAGAAAAGTCTGTACATGTTTAGTACAGATGTAACCATCTACATTTTCTATCCATGGTTGGTTAAATCTGAGGTTGCTGAAATGGTGGATGCAAAGGGCCTACTGTATAACAGACATAGGAGCTGGAAGAGATGTAAGTACAACCAGAATTTGGAAGAATGGTATAGGTGGGGCTGTAATCATTAAGAAAGGTCTACAACGGCGGTGGTTCTGATTTGATTCTTTTGACCTCAGATGGGTCTTGAAGAATGGGTAGACGTGGGACAGGTAAGGAAAGAGGGAAGGGGGCACTTTACACACAGTGTTGCCTTCTTTCTATATTATAGAATAGATACTTGAAGATCTGCTTTACAATGAAAAGAAACAAAGAGTGTAGAGATTATGTGCCATGGAATCATCAGACAACTGGCAGATGAAGCAGCTAGAACTTAACACAGGCTTTTATAGCCCATGGATGCCTCCCCCAAAACACAGAGGTGGGGAAGGGAGGTGGGAGTGGAAGAGGGAAGAGAATTTACATTTTTTTTTTTTTTTGAGCCAGAGTCTTACTCTGTCCCCCAGGCTGGAGTGCAGTGGCATGCTCACGGCCACTGCAGCCTCGACCTGCTGGGCTCTGGCGATTCTTCTACTTCAGCCTTCCAAGTAGTTGGAACTACAGGCATGTACCATCATGCCCAGCTAATTTTTCTTGATTTATTGTAGAGATGAGGTCTCACCAAGTTGCCCAGGCTGGTCTCAAACCCATGGGCTCAGGCATTCCTCTCACCTCAGCCTCCTAAAATGCTGGAATTATAGGCGTGAGCCATCATGCCAGGTCAAGATTTACATTTATAATCTTATTAAACCATCATAAAAATTCTGCAATCTAAATATTACCATGTCCTTTTTCACAAGTGAGGAAACAGAGACTCGAGAGAATAAGTGGCATGCCTAAGTCCACATCGCTGGTAAGTGCAGACAGGTCTCACACTATGCTGATTCCCAGCTCAGTGAATAAATGCCTACTCTCAGGTTCATCACATCATATCATGATGTCTCTACAGTCTTCTCTACCCTGCTGGCCTAAGAACACATACCAAGCCAGGCATTCTACATGTACTGCAGCATCTAATTTTCTCCACAGCTCTTTCTTGTGAGGTGTGACACTGAGACAGTTTGGTGCAATAGCTAAACATACAGGCTTTGGAATTTGACAGATCTGGTTCAAATCCCAGCTCCACCAGTATACACTGTATGAACATGAGCTTATTATTCATCTCATTGAGATTGTTTCTGTAAAACAGGGATCGTCTACCTTTCTCAGGGTTGATACAAGAATTAAATGAGGGGTTATTTACATACTCACATAGAGGACAGATATAGATACAGATATAAATATAGATATAGACATAGATATGGACATAGATATAAAAAGATAACATATATAAAAATATGATATGTGCATTCTCCATATAATATATATAAAAGGAAAAAGAGAGAACATAGAATGGTACTTACTACTCTCCATTTTGCAATGAAGAAATTAAGACACACAAAACATGATGGATTTGACCAAGTGCATATAGTTCTTTAAATGTTTGAAGTGGGATTTCTGTCTGACTCTAAAGTCCATACAACATCTGGATTAAAGTGCACGACTAATGGGACTACATTATGGGGAGTCTTTAATGCCAAACGAATTCTGAATGAAAAAAAATTATATTTCTACTTCAAAATGTCTGCTGAAACAACAGTCCAATAAATGGACTCTGCTCCTCCTGCTTTGCTATTATAAGCTGAATCCATGCAAATAGTGTATATAAAGCTTTTTCTTTCGAAGCTACATTAAAAGAAATAGACAAAAGGGTGGTCTTTTGTGTTCCAGTTTTCTAATTTAAGGAGAGAAGGCAAAGATGAGAGAGAATTAAGCATGGGCAGGTGCATTTTAGAGACAAAATTAAAATGTAAAAATCCCAAAGTCTCTGGGCTAGTTAAGGTTTGAGAGGGTTAATAACCTGAACACTTTGCCCATAGCAGGTACTCTGCCTTTAGAACCCCTAGCTCTTGCCTCCTGGCATCCAGCCCCTCCATCTCTCTTAGCACACAGGCTTCCAATGGCACTGAACCTTCCTCTGGCTCTAGAGTGCGCGTATGACTCAGCCCTGCCCTTTGAAGTATCACAGGCTTTCGTGATCGATCACAATCTCATCTCAGAATCATTCAGACATGTGAGGAGCCTTTTGCTGGGTCTGTGAGGAGCAAAGTTCTCCACAGTTTTCTGCTGGCAGGAGATAGGCTGGAGATGTTGGCAGTCATCCTGCCTCTCATGGAACCTGAGTGTGAGGCCACCTCAGAGGTGAGCATTTGGACCTTTGGATCATAGCCTGAAGACAGAACACCCTCAGACCTTCCAGTTCCATGAGCTGATAAACTCCATTTGGGTTTGGTTTTTGTTTAGGCCCATTTGTTTTGTTTTGTTTTTTTAAAGATGTGGGGTGGCCAGGTGCGGTAGCTCACGCCTATAATTCCAGCACTTTGGGAGGCTGAGGTGAGAGGATTGCCTGAGCCCACAGGTTCCAGACCAGCCTGGGCAACTTGATGAAACCTCATCTCTACAATAAATCAAAAAATTAGCCAGGTATGGTGGCATGTGCCTGTAGTTCCAACTACTTGGAAAGCTGAAGTGTAAGGATCACCTGAGCCCAGCAGGTTGAGGCTGCAGTGGCCGTGAGCATGCCACTGCACTCCAGCCTGGGAGACAGAGTGAAACTCTAACTCAAAAAAAAAATGTGGGGTACAATTCAGGATTAGGTATATAAGTGGTCATTGTACAGGTAAAGTTTGGGCCTCCCTTTGGTCCTTACTTTGCCTGGTTTGAGATCAGGTACCCTTATTGATGTTGTGTGTTTAGGCCCGTTTGAGTTAGGTTTTCTGTCACTTGTAGCTGAAAAAACCCTTGTTGATAGTGTCCTGTGAAATGCTTATTGGAAGGGGACTACAATTGCTAATAGTCATTGCTTTCTGGGAATAGTGATGAAGGACAGAAACAGATGGCAACACCAGGGCCTGAATTGCTAAGAAGAGCTGGAAACAAGAGTACACTGTGAATTCCTTCAGGACAAGAACTGGTTATTTCTATAGTGGCCCTGGTCTAACAAAGATCTTATATAAACTAAGTGTTTAGGATGAATAATTAATACAGGTCAGGGGAATGGGCTAGATGAACCCAGGGAAGTAACCAGAAAAGGGTAGTAAGTTATCTGCTGTGCTGGTTCTTCTCCTTTTAAACCCACCCTCTCCTCCTAATCCATTCCTCACTCTTCTTGAGCCTGTTCTAAAGAGGCTGACTTTTTAGGAACTGCATTACCCAAGCTTCTTTGTTTCTGGAATCCCAATGGGTATTCTATCAACAGCAAAACAACCTCATCATGTCTGATGGCTGCATTCCTCTCTGGCCAGAGTTCCTATCAGTAGTCCTGGGTCCATGGCTCCAGATCTCACCATTCCTCCCTTGGTCTTTCAGGACTGCTACTGCTAGTCTCTGGGTGCTCCGCCATCCCTTGTTGGTTCCCTTAATCATGCTCACACTTTGTAAATGTCCCTTCATTAAACTCTCTTTGACCGCAACAAGCGACAGGACATCACAGACAGGCAAGGGCATATGATATGGATCACAAAACAAGGTGTCTGAGTTAGAGACTGGGTGCAGTCAGGGACATCACAGGGCTCCTCCTGGCTCCTGTACATACTATTGCACCAGTGATTCACTATCAAATTGCCTCTTTAACTAGCCCACAAGCTTCCTGAAATCAGGGGCTATGACTTCTTCATCTCAGTGTCATTAGCAAGCATTGATGGTATGTGTTGACCCTTATGGTCTAGACACTAAGATGACACATGGGATGCAACAGTCAAGAATACCAGGGATACCCAGACACTACTAGCATCAAGGTGGGAACCAACCTAAGGATAAGGGCAGACTTGTGTCTGAAGGTGAAAACAAGTGAATGAGTTTAATATCAGGTAGCAGTTAGAAACACGGGTTCTGGGCTACACTTTCTGTGGTAACATCCTGGCTTTGCCACTTTCTAACCATTCTCTATGTCTGTTTTCTTATCTGTAAAGTAAGGATAGTAATAGCTCCTTCCTCACAATATAATCATTGTGAGGATTAAATAGATTAATTCATGTAAAGTACTTAGAACAAAACATGACACACAGGAAGTACTAAAAAACGTTGGCAACTATTATCATTAAATTTGGTTGAAAGTACAAAATCAAAAATAATAATAATAATAATAAAGAAAGTACGAAATCAACAGGTAAGGGCAGATCCTAACATGTATTCAGCAAATTAGAAGGAAAAAGGTAGGAATTTTCTCTCATTAGAAATTTTTTCTCCCCCAAAGTGAGAGAACATATAAAGAAAATTTCACATAAACAAGCCCAGATGAATAACACAGTAAACTGTCACTTCCCTTAGGTGTGATGAAAGGCTTTCAAAAGGTAATGAATTTGATCTGAACCTGTTCTTCTTCACAAACTATGGCTTGAACCAATTGCACAGGCTCTAAACTCTGTTACCTACAATGAAGAATGAGATCAGACATGCAAAGAGCCAGGAAAAGAAAAGCATTCCATCCAGAAAGAAGAGCAACAAATGCCCCAGAGCAGGAAAAAAACAAAAACAAACACCAAAAAAACCCCAAAAACAAACAAAAAACATGTGACTAAAGCTTAGAGAATAATAAGCAAACTTCAGGGCAGACAGGGCCTTGGATTCCAAGTTAAGAAATTTGGAATGTATTTTACACGTGAAGAGAAGCCACTGGAAGATGAAGGAAGACATGATCTGATTACAGTTAAAGATTACAGCTATGTGGAAAAATGGATTAGCAAGAAAGAGGTATTAGTGGGAAGAGGAAGAGAAGTTATGGAGATAAGATAAGAAACCATGAATAATCCAAAACAGTGAAACAATGTTTTATTTTGCTTCGGAATGTTTTATACTTCTATCTGAACATAGGCAAGTCTACATTGTGAGACTTTCACCTCACATAAAACTGAGAAAAGTCATGATCCAAACCAAGGAGGAGCTGGAAAAGTTATAACTTTCTCACCTACTCTCTGTTCAATATTTCCTAAGATCCAATTAATGCTGAAGATAGAAAGTATGCCCTTTTTAAAGTGACACAGACTACCCTCTGCTTCTTAGACACAAATGAGTGGTGGCAGGGGAGGGGCACATCAATCAAATGCTTTCACTTCTATTGTGTCTCCTAATCAGGATTGAAGAGTATGACTCAAAGAAACAGAAATTTACTGATGGGTCACTAAGCAACAGATTATAGAATAAGGGAAGTTAGAGCTAAAGAATGGTTGATCATGGTGAAATTAGGTAGAACAAGTGCCATCAATAACTTAAAAACAACTGGTTGAAAATGACTGCCCTATAAATATATTTTGTAAAGGTGAATTTATCTTAAAGATTTCCTTCCAGAGGGCATTTTAACAGCAGCTGCCAGGTAAGGTCAAAAACTCTCTTCACAGGACACCTACCTAACAGTGAATGCAATATTCAAAACTTCTTTTATTTCCTCTCCATTCCTTAAAAGAGACAATTCCTTCCAAAAACATTCCAGGATACATAATAACTAACATTTCCAAGGCACTGTGTGGTTTAAAGAATGTTTTCATATACACACACAACTCTCAACTGATTATTATTCTATAGAAAGAAAACAGACTTAAACGTTAAGTGACTCTCTCAAGATTCACTCCATATCTGTCTCCTATTACATTCTAGGTGTTGGTGGCAATTGGACCCCTCTGTTGCCATGTGCTCATGAGAAAAAAGGCTTTTATTTCTATGCTGTCTCAGAAGAGTACCTGAGATCTCACCTATAAGAAATGTCCAAAAAAGGCAAATCTGTAGATTAGAAAGCAGATTGGTGGCTGCTTGGGACTGAAGAAGTAAACAGAGAGTGAGAGCAATGGGATGGGCATGATGATCTTTTCAGGGAGATGGGACTGTTTCAAAAATTGAATTGTGGTAATGGTTGTACAATTTTGTAAATTTACTATTAAGTCATTGACTTGTACACTTAAGATGGGTCAATGTTGTAGTGTGCAATTATACCTCAATAGAGTTGTTTTAGAAAGAAGAAGAAGAATACATGAGAATCTATTAAAACCTCAAATTACTAAAGGCGACTTCCCCATACCTCTCACTTCTAGTGGCACTATTTACTTTTCTCTTCCCTTTGACCAGCAAAAGTCAACAATTTCCACAGGCAGCAGGGGCTAAAGCTATAAACACAAAGACTGACATACACTAAAGCTTCTAACTCACAAGTTTATTCTCCCTAAAATCACAGTCACTTTACCTGGGGTAAATTTTGTTAGGGGAAATGTTAAGTAACAACGTGGCTTAGCAGCTGATTGAAAGAGGAAGAGAAAGCCCTGAGAATAAAACCAGACAATGACTGAGGGTACTGGGGGCGAGAAGTCCTCTGGAGAGGGGAGAAGACATGCAAGATGCCTGGAGGAAGCAAAGAGACAAAGAAAAAGTTTATGCAAATAATAGGTTACCTCCTTCTTACTCTGAGTTTCTATATTGCTCTCTGGAGGTTTTTCCAGAGTTTCTAAATAGAAAATTCGCAGTGGCAGCCTGGAACTGGTCAATTCCCTCCAGAGGCTTGACTCTAACTGGCAGGAACAAGGATCACTGAGAAAGCAATAGCTAAATCAAGAATACAGGGCCAGGGAAGGAGCCTCAGTATCTCTCAGTGGCGATAAACACAGCTAGGGAAATTCCAGCCCCAGAATGTTTATGTCTGAGGTTTGAACTGTATTTATTTAATAGTTACTCAATACAGCCCAAATAGTTTCAGTTTCCCAGACCTACTTCCTCAAATGTCTCTTACTCTGGTAGAGATGTTGAAACCTAAATTTGTATGTAATTCATATTAGGAAAGATATACCGCTTGGGTGGGGGTAGGGGTGGGGTGGGGAACACTGAGCACCAGCAAGGGCAGCAGTCTTTTGATCTGAGAACCAGCCTCAAGCCACATCTTGCAGTTCAAGTCTTTGGCAGGCTGCAGCTCTTCATCCCCCCTACACCAGGCCCCAACTTTCAGGGCCTGCTCAGCTCCAGGGCTGACTATTTCATACCAGTCAGGCTTTCTCATAGATTAAATTCACGTGTATATGGAGAAGTCCCAACGTGCCAGGCTCCAGGCTAGGCACGGAAGATTACAAAGATGAATCAGACAAGCCATTGGCTTCTCAAGTAGCTGCAGGCTAGTGGAAAGCAGTAACTGATAAACTCACCATGAATCAAAAGAGAACAACATGTATTATCTTGTAGCTCCAGCATCTGGTATAGGGCCTCAAGCAAACCAGGCTCAATATAAGTAGGTTCAGAAAATAATAATAGGACTAAAAAAGTGACGGCAGGAGTCATAATAATATTTTCTACATCACAAGCAAAAGAACTTGTGTCCATCAGGTGTCAGACCTGGCCAGGCTCTTGAAATTCCACATTCTTTCCTACAGAGGAGCCCTCTGGATTCCCGAGCCCATCTCTAGGGCAGAGATACTCAAACTAAACAGTAAACAAATATGCAGAACATTATACCATATCAGAAAATCATCCAGACCCCAGCTACTTCTCACCACCTTCCTCCCCTACTGATTTGGTCCAAGCTACCATCCTCTCCCACCTGCATTATTGCAAAAGCCTCCATCCTATCTGGTCTACCTGTTTGGCACTAGCCCCCCTACATCCTATTCTTAAAGCAGCAGCCTGAGTGATCCTTTTAATGCACAAGCCAGATTATATTACTCTTCTGCTCAAACCCCTTAAATGCATCCCAACTCAAAGAAAAAGCCAAAGCCCTTACAACGGCCTTAAGGCCCTAAGTGATCTAGTCCAACTATATCCCAATGCCTTCTAAGCACCAGTCACACTATTCCTAAAAGGTGTCAATTATGTTCCCACCTCAGGAGGTAGGTCCTTTCCACCACTGGCTGCTCCTTCTGCCTCCCTTGCTTGATTTTTTTTTTCCTTCCATTTTGCTAGAGTACTACTAGCTCTAGGGAATGAAGTCCTACCTGGACTCCTAGTTAGGTGGCTGAGGAGCTGCCAAGGGCAATCAGGTTTCCCAGAGAGTTCCTGCTCATCTAAGCAAGACTGTGAAGCTGTGGTCTTCTCATGCCAGACATGGAACCATTTGCCATGGTTGTGTCAGTCAACTGTTTGCCTGGACTGACTCTTAATTCCTAGATACACTGCCTTGGGTCTCTAAGCCTCCAAACACCTCATTATAACCCTTTTAAACAACAATTTAAATATGTCGTAGCTGATCCTGGCAGTCAATATTAGAAACTTAACTTGCTTAAGTTCTTTCTCTTCAGTCAAGGGAAGAAAAAGACTTTTCTGCCTTTTCAGCCTCCACCTAAAATCTCATTTACAGTGAGTAAACCCAATTAATATCTGCAGATATTAATTAAAGTAAGAATCACCTCACTGTTATGATAAACATTATCACTTTCACTGGCTCCATATAACCAGTGGAGGAGTCTAAAAATTCCATCAACTATAGTTCAGGGTCCAAAGTAATGAGAAATATATGTAATAAACCAGTGGCTCTCAACCAGGGTAAGTTTGCCTCCAAGTTAACATTTGATAGTGCCTGAATAGGGTTGGGGGAGTGCTACTGGCACCTAGTGGGGAGAGGCCAGGAATGCTGCTAAATAGCCTATAATGCACAGGACAACCCCCACAACAAACAATTATCTGACCCATAATATCACTAGTGCTGAGGTTGAGAAACCCTATAATGAACTATTTGTCACTATCAGTTATAGTTTCTGACTCACTATACTTAAGTTTAACATCTTAAAATCAAAAGTCTTCGTAAAAATAATGAAAAATCTGATTTATACTTTAATGGAAAAAGGTAATAAGGTTATGAGTACCAGGATCTATATTAGACAAAACAGGGATTAGAAAGCATTTGATCAAAAGTAGAGAATTGCTATAAGCAATGTATAGGAACTATAAGCAACTCAAGTGAAACCACAGAGGGCTGTGGGTCGCAAAGAGACTGCCATAGGAAGAGACCATGGGATATCATAGATTCCAGGTGCAGTTGCTCTAGCCTATTAGGTGAGATACGTGAAAACCAGACAGAGATCTTCCTTCTTCGGTAACCAGAATGCTGAGAGAGCTCCCAATAAGAGCAGGATTAAAATAAGAGTAGCTAGCAAATGTAATGCTTAGAGAAAAGCAAACGCTTTATCACTGTGTTAATTCAGGCTGGTCTCAATGAATAATCATACTTGGAAAATATTCTTCCCTCTCACCCATTTTCTCATCTGGAAAAAGATTAATTGCACCTATCTCTAGGCTTATTGTGAAAGTCAAGTAAGACCAGGACAAATGCAATGCCTGGCACACAGCAGGTATTCAGCAGAGGGTAGCTACTGATACTTCCCAACTCTGCTTTCTGCTGGCTTCGACCCAAATCAGGCCCCATTAACGCACATGGAGAACTGTAGGCCTACGTTCCCAGTTAGAGAATTCCCAAGAGGACAGAATGGGGCTCTCCATGGCACGATAGCGTCAGCACACGACTGCACTGCAAGGTCCCTGCTCTCAAAATGTTTAAACGATAGAAGGACCTGATAGGTAAACATATACCCGCTCAAATATGCAAAATAGTCTCTGTCATTCGGTAAAGGGCCAGAAAGAGTTTCACTTTAAGAAAAAGATAGAGATAAGATCATCTTTCTTCCCATTGCTGTCTAAGTTGCTTCAGGAAAGAACATTGAAAAGTGATACAGAACTCAAATGCAAAGAGGCCATCACATAGCTCACAGTTAATTATAAGTAATTTTAATGAAACAATTGGTTCCCTCAGGTTTCCATGTTCTTCCCAGAGGTGTAATGCAATACACCCAAGACACACACACTTATAAATTTGTAATAAACGCGGCCTTCCAGCGCACTTAGACCACAGTTCCTGGCCGCTGCTTAGCGACAGGTGTCACATTCACGGTTGCCAGTGAGCCCAGGGGTGTAATTTCACTTCTAAATAAAGAAGCATAATCGATAGAACTGGAACCATCCAGTGGGAACTGTACCGTTCCTGACTCATCACAGAGCCGGTTTACACAGAGAACGAAAGTCACCTTGGTTCGGCTTTGAGTAAACATATAGTAGTGTGACGGGGACTGCAGATCGGGTGAATGCGGCTCCCTGGGTGCCAAGCCCCAGTCCTCTGCCTTCCTCACGCGACAGATCTGGTCCGCGCCTGGGCAGGGCACCGGGACTCGACGCAGCTACCTGGCGGCCGGCCCTTCTGGCTGCAGGACCAGCTTTGGCGACCTTTGTTGTCGCCTGCAGCGCGCGCTGGGCGAGTCCCTAGAGCCCAGCCGCCGGCCGCCTCCCGACACCCCAGTCCTCCTGTCCCTCACCTCCCTCCCCAACCGCACCTCTCTCCCCCCGCGGGAGCCGCCAGCCCTGGCCGCGGCGGCACGCCCTGCTCACCGAGACTCCGTACTTGAGCGCGATGCCCTGCAGCGTGTCGCCGGCGCGGACGCGGTGCTCCACATGGCGCTCGATGACGCCGGCGCCCAGCGGCGCCCGCACGCTGGCCGTGCTGCCGTACGAGCGGGTCTTGGTGCGGGCCAGACTCAGCGACAGCTCGGCCTCCTCGGACTCGGAGCCGGAGCCGGAGCGCGAGCGCGGCGGGGGCGAGGGCGCCGAGGGCCGCGGCGCGCGGGGGCCGCGCTCCCGCCGCGACAGCGAGGGCGAGGGATCCGCCATGGGTCTTGCCGAGGCCGCCGGGTCGGGGAGCTCGCCAAGGGGGCGGCGCCTCCTCCTCCGCCGCCGCGTCCTCCTCCTCACAGGGGCTGCGGCTGGCCGCTGCGCGGGGGCGCCGGGCGGGATGCCGAGGCGCGGAGCTGCCGGCCGGGCATGGCGGGCGCCCCCTCCCGCACGGCCCGCCTGGCCGGGCGGCCGCGGCGCGCGCACCTGCAGGGGGAAGAGCGAAGCGAGCTCCGGCGCTGCCCCGCCACGGCCCGCCCGCGCGGGAAGGCCCTGCCGTGCGAGGAAGCGGGGGCTAAGACAAGCCCATCCGCGGGCGTCCTAAGCCCCGGGGGGACCCCGCGCCATGCCCGCGGAGCCTGGGGGAAGCCGCCCTGGCCACAGCGAGACACAGCTTTGCCTGCCTCCTGTACTGATTCCCCAGCAGGGGACAGCTGGCTCAGACCTTCAAGCTCTGCCAGTGCCAAGGGTACTCCCTCCCCCCACCCCGTGACCTCAAAGTCCACGTCACAGAAAACTTAAGATCATCAAACACACAGCTTTCCCAGGACCATCCCAACAGTCTGGGGGGACCAGTTCTTTCAACAAGACACCAGGAAGGGTAACGCTTCTATGGCCTGGTGGGCGGCCTCAAAATAGCTCTCCAGTTGTTTTAGTTTCATTCTTCTTTGCACACCAGGGCCAATTTTAGTACTGCTGCCCTGAAAGCCTGATCACATACAGTTCATTGTCCGGGCTTACTAGTTGGAAGTTACTATCTGCATCCATCCTTCCCCCCCCATCAGTTTCTACTTTGACACCCTGAAATCATAACTCCCCCAGATATTACCACGATATCCACCAAAGACCTCCTATTTGTACTGTTCATCTTAACACCCTAACAGACCGTACTGTACAGAGTAGCACATTTACTAGAATTCAGTTGTAGTTTGAACAGCTCTCCAGTGAGAGGTACCCCATAGGAAGGACATGAGACTGGAACAGGAGACCAAAAAAGAATGGGAGAAGCAAGTGGCTCTCACATCACTATCCCACTCAAAAATCCTCCAATGGCTCCCTGGGTAAACTGCAATAACACAAATCCACACTGGCATTCAGGCTATTATTTCTTTGCTTTTTTTTTTTTTTCTTTTGGATACGGGACTTACTCTGTCGCCCAGGCTGGAGTGCAGTGGCATGATCATGGCTCACTGCAGCTTTGACCTCCTGGGCTCAGGTAGTCCTCCTGCCTCAGCTCCCCACCTTTCATCCCCCAGTGGCTGCGATTGCAGGCACACACCACCATGCCCCGCTAATTTTTGTACTTTGGTAGAGACAAGCTCTCACTATGTTGCCCAAGCTGGTCTCCAACTACTGGGCTCAAGTGATCCTCCTGCCTCAGCCTTCCAAAGTGCTGGGATTACGGATTTTTGTTACTCATGTTCTTACCATACCCCATCTATAAGTCATCCTGTATACTTCACATGTTCCTGCCAAACAGAGCCACTTGAACTTGCCTGCTTGTTCCTGTTTCATGTCTTGCATATGTTACTCCCTCCAACTGTAAAACCATTCTTCCAATATCCTGTCTGCATTTCTTTTTTCTCTTTTTTTTTTTTTTTTTTTTTTGGTTTGGGTAGAAAAACGGTTCCCAAACATGGGTTGCATGGGCGCGCCAGGCCCCCCCCCCCACC
>CAUYQG010096916.1:0-56418 GCA_963574415.1 Tarsius wallacei
GGAACTACAGGCACGCGCTACCACGCCCGGCTGATTTTTTGATTTATTGTAGAGATGAGGTCTCGCTTGCCCAGGCGGGTCTCGAACCCGCGGGCTCAGGCAATCCACTCACCTCAGCCTCCCAAAGGCGCGGGATTACAGGTCTGGAAAATAGACGATCCATTACCGATTTTATAAAATAAAATGAAACAATGAATATTGAAGCCCTTTGAAATTGCTTTTGGATTATTAATGATGATTATGCAATGTTGACCTTGCCCGATACAAGAGTCTTTGAAAGTATAGTGTGAGAGTAAGTTTCTTGAGTAGAGATGTATAGCACTTCCTGATCACTTAACTCATTAAGAATATAAGCTCTTAGGTGGCAGGGACCGACTTGTCTTGTCTGTGTGTTTGGTGGTATTAGTTAATAACAAATAATGACATATTTTATTGGAAGGTAGCTCATTTGTGCCAAAATGAGCTAGACTGTTATTTCTTAGTTCTCATGGATATTTCACCTGCATTAGAATCTCTTGGAGGTGCTGGTTAAAAATGCAGTTGTCTTCGACCCCGGTAAAGCCTAGTAAGGATGCAAGGATGCGGTAAGGTGAGGGAGAGGGGGACGTGATTGTGTTTTGTAATAATCGCCCCATGTAATTCTTAAGCTAACCGAGGTGACTCCCTATCTCTTGTGTGCTTGGAGCCAAAGTTAGTCCCCAGTTAAGATGACAATGTCCTTCAATTCCCTGTAAAGATTTTATTTCATCACAAACCAGAATTTTTAGCACCGAATCCAGCCCAATTGAAATGACCCTTGATTGCAAATTATTTGATCAAGAGTAGACTTTGCATGTTAAAATGAAAATAATTTTAAAATGAGCTTTAAGAATGCAGTAGATACAAACATAAACATTCAACAAATATAATGTACTATTAAGGAACATAACTCTAAAAGTCTTCACTCTTCTGTAGCACAAATCCAGACAGATGTAGGAAAGTAAAACAATAATTTCTTACTGTTCCCTAACACTACACACTCAAGTTGACACAGTAAATCTAATTCTCTGTCTTCATCACTTCTCATGTGGATCTTGAAATATCTTCCGGACTAGTCTCCTGCCTTAATTCTTCCCCATCTCCTATGCCTAATATGACCATTCCACTATTGCAGGGTGATCTTTCTGGAATACCATATTATTCCCTGCTTAACAGCCTGCAAATGCCCTCTTGCTTAAAGCCTGTACTCAAAATATGGTGATCTATGGACCAGCTGTATTGACGTCACCCCATGTAGCTTGTTATAAATACAAAATACAGGTTCTACCCTGGACCTACTGAATCAGAATCAGTGTTTCAGCAAGATCTTCACATGATTAATAGGTTAGCTCAATGGGCAAGCTTTAGTCTGCAGCACAAAATGCAAGCCATTTAGCCTGGCATGCAAAGCTTCTTGTGATTTGGTCCCTGCCCCTCCACATCTAACTCTCCTTCTACCTTCAGAATTGCAAACTGCCCACATTTCTGCAAACACATGATGCTATTCCACTTACTCTTTTACACATGCTGTTTCTACTACCTGGAATTTGCTTGGACATTCCTTCTCTATGACGCCTCCCTTGATCCTTTCTGAGGAAGTTAATTTCCCCACTGAAATTCCTCTTTGTCATCTATACTACATTATGTTGTGATTGTTTCTTGTTGGTCTTCTTTCCTAGATTGTGACCTTGTGAAGAGTAGAACCTGCTTTTATTTTTTAGTTTTTGTATTCTATACCTAGTACAATCTCTGGAATAGAACTGATGAAGTAGAATAGGCACTCAATCAATATTTGATGAATTGAGTTAAGCACTCAGGAAATACATTGCTCAAGTGCTCAGTGATCATAAAAATCAGGGATACTGCGTATGGTTATATAATGCAATCTATAATGTGACTGGCACTACCTAGAGTTGTGCAGCATACAACAGTACGTGACAACTCTGGTAAAGATTGAGTTTGGCTCATATATTAGTTAAGTGTCAGTGATGACAAGTGACAGCAACCGACTCAGGCTAGCTCATGCCAAGAATGGGAATTTACTGTAAGAATAAAGGAATTATTTGGGGAATGACTTGTAACCAGAATTTATGAGGCCAGACTGGAACCAGAAATTCAAATACTTTTGTGACTCTTTCACCATTTCTCATAACTGTTTCCCTTGGCATATTGGCAATATTTGTCTTTGTAGATATAGGCAGGTTTTATTTGCTCTTTTTAAAACTATTTTTTAATTTTTTATATTTTATTTTAAAGATGTAGGGTACAATTCAGGATTAGGTATGCAAGTGGACATCTTACAGGTAAAATTTGAGCCTCCCTTCAGTCCCCCCATTGCCTGGTACCATATTGATGTTGTGCCCCCACTCCCACCCCAGCAGTATCCCACAACTACCGATCCCTTTCTTATTTTATTATGGTAAATGCTCAGGGTCTGCCAATGAGTGAAAACATATGGTACTCTGTTCTTTGTTTCTGTGATAGATCACTGAGTATGATCGACTCTAAATCCATCCAAGTGACGATGAAGTCCATATGTTTGCCCTTCTTTATGACTGCATAATATTCCATCCTATATGCACCACATTTTTTTATCCAATCCACTTTTGATGGACAGCATGGTTTGTTCCATGTTTTTGCTACCGTGAATAGTGCTGCAATAAACATACATGTGCAGGTATCTTTTTTGTAGAATGATTTGAGTTCCTCTGGGTATATTCCCAGTAGGGGGATTGCTGGGTCATATGGAAGGTCAATTTCTAGTTCTTTCAATTACCACATTGGTAATATTTGTTTTTGTAGATATAGACATGCTTTCTTTGCTCTTTGTTACATACAAATATATGATCATCTCATTGTCCGCAAGTTTAAGTATTACTGGTTCAGTCACTCACAAGGGCAGAAATAGGGCATCCAGAAATCTCAGAGAAAATAATCTGGTTGACCTGGCCTAGGTAGTATGAACTTATTGACTAACCAGCCATGGCTCATTGGACTGTTGGACTATGCAGTTTAAATATGCGTATTTCTGTGAATATGGAGATGGCAGTGTCCCCTGAAAGATGTAGCTTATCAGCTGGTCACTGGAACCATGCCCCAGATGAAATGATGCTTGTTGTAGTGTAATTATGTACCAGCCAATCTTCTGCCTACTTAACACTAAGAGTACTAATGAGATAAACACCATAGTCTTCATCCCCAGGTTAGTAGGCAGATTTACTTGGTTCTTTGCCAAATAGTGTATTGAGCTTTGAAAAGTTGTCTCGATAATGCTTTGAGTTACAGTCCCCCTTAATATTTTACTGGTCCAGCTCCCATAACTTATAGAGAACAAACAAAGAATAAAGTGTCATAGACTCAAAAAACATGAAGACTAAAATCCCGTGATAGACTATGACTTCAGAAAAAGCATATTTTTAAAATCTTTGTCTTCTTTTCCCTTCCCAGAAAATAAAACACTTCATGGGTGGCATGAATCTTCTAGTGGATTTAATTAAAATGGACTGAAGCAGGTCATTTTTAATTTCAGACACAGAGGCTGATTAGAACAGTATTGGAAGCAATGTATAAACAAGCTGTCATGAGTTGCTGAATACGGAACAAATATGTTATAAACTTTCAGTGGCTTCCACATGAATGAAGTCTTACTTTATTATGAATGTAATGGTGGTACACTGAGATTTGGTTGGTTTTGCCATGTACTCTCTATATGTCTCTAAGACAAATTATTTAATATACTCAAACCTCATTTTCCTCATCTGTAAAATGGAAATGATAATAATACCTGTCTTGCAGAATACTTGTAAGGATTAAATGGGAAAATGTATATCAAGTATTTGATACTGTGCTTACCACATAGTGATTGTTAACTATTATTCTTATTTATAGATTTATTTCAAACATTGGCTAGCTAAGGAGAATTTTGCCAAGACTCTAGGCACCCACATTAGGGGGTTAAAATTTCTGGGTTACATCATAATCTCAAAGCATACATGATGGCTTAGATGTAATAATAATCCTTCAGACCTAGCTAAGTTGCCACTAGGGAGCTTGGAAAAATAATGCTTAATGAGAAAATGTATAACCAATCTGTATGTGTTATTTCCAGAGCCTGGCCAATTCTCAAGGGACAAAAAGCCCAACTCAATATTAAAGTGTTTGGGGGAGTTAAAAAGCTAATGAAAGAATAACCAATTTTCTGCCTCCAATATACACCAAGCATCTACCTCTCTCTCTAACCTCCTCTAAATCACCTTGACTCAAACCTTGTCAAACCTTTTTTTGGCAATGGTCAATAGGAAAGAACTACCACATCTTGTAATTGGAAACTTGAGTGTTCCAGAAATCTTGACCAAATTATCTTGGCTTCTTTTTTTAGCATCTATCAGCCAAAAGGTCCCCAGTGCTTTCTTGAGTCTTTTCAATTACATCTCCAAAATAGATGTTCCAATTGCCAGTGGGGATGTCTAAAACTAGGAAACTAAAGTCTGAATGATTTTCTTAATAAAGAATGAGAGGGCAGAAGAGAAAACTCATTGAACTGAAAGAAAATCCAGTGATAACTAGTTGCCCAGTTATAAGCAAATTCTGTTCAAAGATCCAGAGTAATGATACCTGTATCAATTTACTCAAGGTTTACAAAATACCAACGGGTAAATCACAATGTAAACTAAAGAGCCGCTAGTTCATTCACCCATCCATCTTCCTTTGCTTGCTTGTGTTTTGTCTGTCTCCTCTACAAGACCTTAAACTCCACAGGAAAGAAACCACAGGTGTATCATTTTACTGTTGTAGCCCCGCTACCTCGCACAGTATCTATTATATAGTAGGCACTTGAACTGTGTTGAATAAACATGGATTACTTTATGTCAATGGGAACATAAGCTCCTGTTAGAGATTATGTGTTCTGGAAATAGATGCTAAGTAAGAGTTTGGGGTGCTGGCCCTACACAATCTTGGCAATTATAATGAGACTATTTAGAGCAAATTTTGCCTATGGGTGTCTTGCATCACTAAGATGGTTGGACCTTCATACCTCCACCTTACCCAATATGACACAATGGATAGAGGCTTCCTCCAGAAGGGCATGACTTTGGGCAGGGCAGCTCTGCAGCTGAAAACAGCTTTGAAAGAGTTAACAGCTGACTCTATTCTCCCATAGCTGGGCATCTGATTCTTGAAGACTGGTTTCCAGAATTTTCAGTGAATCTAATAATTTTAGTAATATATACCAATGCTTGAACACCTACAGGATCCATTAAATATTTATGATGCAAGAGTCCAAAAACACAACTCGAACTGCTTGAAACATTAGTGCAGATGATTTTGCCTTCGGGGGACGTTTGGCAATGTCTGAAGACACTTTAAGTTGCCACGGCTGAGAAGCTAGGCTGATTGGCATCTAGCAGATGGAGGCCAGGGATGCTGAATGGCCTACAAGGCACAGGGCAGCCCTCCACAAGAAAAAAAATTATCTAATCCAAAATATAGATAGTGCCGAGGTTGAAAAACACATCTCTAGAGTAAGTTTATTGGGACCCATGTATCTGGTAAGTACAGAGGCAGGTGAACTTGATCAAGAAGCCCCAAGGAAGTCACCAAGACCTGCTTTTTCTCTGCCTTTCTGTCCTGATTGCTGTGATGTTGGTTTAGTCCTCAGGCTCTTTCCTCCCACCTGCCAACTCCAGATACTCCTTTTATGTGGCACTGAAATGACTGGAGAACCTCCGTCTTACAGCATACTACTCAAGAGCAGAGAACGCTTTTCTGGCAGCTTCCACACAAATCCTGAATTATTTTGAGTCATTTGTACAATAGTTAAGAACCAACACAGTGGCCACTGGATTAGCTACTCTCAATCCAGTGGGTCTCAAACTTTAGCTTACAACAGAATCACCAAAAGGTTTGTTAAAACACAGATTGCGAGGGTATACTTCAGTAGGTCTGGATCATTTATTCTATAAAGCACATGATAGAAAAATTTTAGGCTATATATGCCAAATATGCTCTGTTTCTCCTTCTAGTCTTCCTCCTTTTCTTTTCTTTCTTGGCTACATCCTCCTCCCCCCTCCTCCTCCTCCAATCCTTTAAAAATGTAAAAAAATGTTCTTAGACTATAGGCTTTATAAAAAATAGGCCACTGGTTGGATTTGGCGCAGAACTGTATTTTTGTAGACTCTGAGCTTCCCATGTAACTCACTGTATTGAATCCTATGATTTAAAAAATATATTATAAGAAAACTCTATATGGTAGGAGAGCTTGGAGAGAGTACCCCCAAAAGGGCAAACTTGGAAGGGAGCCCCCTTTCCAAGGCTGGAGTTCAGGTATCATTGCAACTCACTATATAGTAGAGACATTTGCTATTTTGCTGGGTCAGAGCTGGTCCACAATTGCAGGACAAGAAGGAAGCTACCCTTAGGGTATAGGAGGGGTGCAGCTGGTGACTGGGCATGCAGGCTTGAAGAGGTAGTTAGGAGGGTGTGGGCAGGAAGCCTGGATGTGCAGGTTCTATGGAGAGGACCATGGGAAGATGAGACTAACTAGGGCTGTTAGGTCACTGGGGAACTCACGGCCTGGTTTCATGATGGGGGCAAAGCCCCACAGGATATCCTCCTACCTGTCAGTGCTGCCTCTGGAACCAGCAAGGAAGCTTCTTTCTTCCTCAATGTCCCTCCAGCGACCTCTACTAAGAAAGTTCAACACATTGTGCTCATGGTAAAGAAGAAATGCTTAAGGGAAATAAATCCTCTATTGCTGAGGAGATATTGAAGGCTGAATTTGGAGATGAGAGGTAATAAGTTAATATCTGGTACACATGTAATTTTTTATAATCCTCACAATAACCCTGTGAGGAAGCAATAAAAATTGCTCACATTTTATAACTGAGGTTCAGTTGAGGTTAAATACTTTGCCCAATGTCACACACATAGTGACTAGGAGAGCCAAGGTTCAAACCCCAAATGCAGTAAAGTTGTGTGCACCTGGCCAGCCAGGTTGGCACTGGCATCTCTTCTCCAACGGCTCCTCTTCCTTCTTTGGGTGTTTGATGTTTCCAGGGCTAGTGAAATTCCAGGAAATAGATAGGAATCCGAATAGAAGATCCTATTGTCATTCTTTTCTTCTTTGGCTCTCAAGAAACTTTTCTTAAATTTTAGATTCAAGAGGTACACATGTGTACTTGTTACATGGATAGATTATATTGTGGTGGGGATTGGGTCTCAGGTGGCCTATTCCCACATAGTGAACATTGTGCCCCATAGATAGTTTCTGAACCTTAACCTCCTTCCCCCTCTCCCCCTTATTGGTGTCCCCAGTATCTATTATTTTCATCTTTTCCCTTACATCGGATGCTTAACATAAAATGTACAACCTCTTTGAAAAGCTTTGTCCTCCTAGACCTTCAAGAAGAAATGATGGACTGGGTGTGGTGACTCATGCCTGTAAATTGGGAAGCCGAGGCAGAAGGATTGCTTGAGGCCAAAAGTTCAAGACCAGCCTGGGCAACAAAGCAAGACCCATCTCTTCAAAAAATATAAACTTTAGCTGGGCGTGGTGGTGCATGCCTGTAGTCTCAGCTACTTGGGATGGTGTCACAGGAGGATTGCTTGCAAGGAGTGTGAGGCTTGCAGTGAGCCATGATTGTACCACTGCATTCCAGCCTGGATGACAGGGTAAAACCCTGTTTCAAAACAAAACAAAAAAAAGAGATGGAGAAGGAGGAGGAGCAGGAGGAGGGGCAGAAGGAGGAGGAGGAGAAAGAGGAAGAAGAAAAGGAAGAAGAAGAGGAAGAAGAAATGATGAAAGAATGCTTTTAAAATTCTGGTAAAAAATTCTGGACACATTTATATTTTTATTCAATTTTGTGACCATCATAAATATTAAAAGTATTAAAGAACACAAGATGGATTTCCTGGAGTTTTTAGCATCTCTGAGTTTTGGTCAAAAATCTCATTTATCACTCTTTATCCCTTGGTCCTTGAACATTTTATCCTGTTTTGCAAACCTCAAGAAATGATCACTTCCTCAGTCATCAAGTGCCTATTCCTCATAAATTTTGCTTTATAAATACCAACAGAAGTTGAAGGTGGCCCTTAGGAAGTATCATTTATGGGTGATAAAGTGAGTGTCAAGGTCCCTCGAGTCTCACAGCCACTTTTTTGCTTTGACATTTGTATTAGATTAGACATTTACAGACCTTAGATTTCTGTTTCTGAATTTTATGGGACTGAGTCCTCTTATTTATTCTACTTTGATAAAATCAATTTGTTTTTTTAAACAGAAACGTCTAAATAAAACTTAATAGTTTAAAATACTTTTATACAACGTAACACATGCACACTGCAGAAAATTTAGACAATGCAAAAAGTATAAAAAGTAAATCCAACCACATTTCCACCATCCAGAGGCAGCCACAGTTAACATTTTGGAGTGTTTTCTTTTCTAGGTGTGAAAGTTTAGCACATTTGTAATCAATCTGCAATATATAATAGTTTCATATATTGCTTTACTACAAAAGACTTTGTTTAAACAACTCTGAATCTTTATACTGGATGTAATAGATTAACAGAAAGTTCTCAGCTCATAAGTATACAAGCTAATGAATTTCCAGGAACTGAAAATGCCCATGCAACCAGCATCTAGATCCAGAAACAGAACATCACCAGCACCTCGGGGTGTACCTCTCACTCCTATACTCTGCAGTCAACCCAACAGGAGCTGTGGTCCTGACTTCTAGCCTTATAGATCAATTTGTCCTGTTTTAGAGCTTTATATAAATGGAAGTATCCAGTATACTCTCTTGTGCAACACTTTATGTGTGAGCCCATCCATGATGCTGTATGTAGCAGTAGTTAGTTCATTCTCTTTGCTGCCCACAAACAACTTCTTAAAAATATATGGATTAGAGTGAAGTTCATGTTTATCTTAGTTCAGAAAACTGATCTCTGTCAACCCCCCAGTGAAGCAGTGTTATTCAAAATTACTTCTCTGATGAGCATCATAGTGATTTTTTTAAAAATTCAAGTAGAGGGTTAAGGACAAAAAGTATGCAAGGTGACGTCCATCATGGTTTCCAAAGATAGTGTATATATCCAGAGATCCTGAGAGTCCCTCAAAAAAGTAAATATCCTAAGTCAAAAAGGCTTTTCACTTTTAGAAAGAAGATACACTAAAAGTAGAATGAGCAAAACATTGGGATTAGACAAAGCAAATAAATATGCTCAAGAACTTTTTAAATTCTGGTTATTTCTGGGGTTTGCATATAACTCAGAAAGATTTTGTCATTCATAAGGTTAACTTCTTTATTGTTTAAAGCAGTTCTACTCAAAGTGTGGTCTTTGGGCTAGCAGTAACAGCTTCAAAGGAGAGTTTGTTATAAATGAAAATTCTCCAGCCCATCCCTAGACCTACAGAATCAGTATTTCTGGGCAAAGGGCCCAGAAATCAGAGTTTTAATGAGGCGGACAGGTGATTCTGATACTGACTGTAATTTGAGAAGCCCTATTTTAGAAAAAGAGGGGTTAGTGGTAAAAAGCACAGAGTTTTGAAGGTAAAGAGAACTGGATTCAAATTCCACTGCTGCCATTTACAAGTGTATGATTCTGGGCAAATTACTTAACTGCTTTGAGACCATACTTTGTTATATATAAAGTGAGATCATAATATTGACCTCATGAGATTTCTGTAAATTTCAGAAGTAGTCAATGTTTATGAAGGGTTCGCTACAATGCTCAGTAAAGGATTCTTTTTTCTTGGACATATTTGGGCATTAGGGTTTCCACAAAATTCCTGACTGAACCATAGGTGGATAAAATGGGTCTGACTGGGCTGACCAGAGACTCTTTCCTAGGAACTCAAAGCCAAACTATGAGAGTTTTAGTCTTCATTCACTATTTGACATGTCAATGTCAAGGGCATGTGAATGAGAAAGCTGGGGCAGCTGTCTTCTGCCATATGGACAGAGATGGAGATTCAGCAGGAGTGTTGAAAAAGAGAAGAATGAAGCTGAGGTACAGAAATAAATAGAAATGAGAAACCATATGGCCTCAGAGAGAGAATGAAAGAGAGACAGAGCGTAGATACTAAGTTTTTCAACCCAGACTCTTCACAGGTCAGACTATAATTAACACCCCTGAGGTCTATAAAATGCTCCTGTATACTATACTATATAGTATATACTGTAGCACCCTAATGTTTCAGCTCATCTGAGGAGACACATAAAAACAAACCTTGACTAAGTCAAAGTACAGCTTCAACGTTGCCTCACAAAAGTCCCATTGCTACCACTAACTGAACTAGGACCCTGGCGGCCAGGGCAGTCTTATCCCATGCAGCATTCCTGATACTTCTATCTTCTTTATCAACATCTTTAAAATAGAACATCTTTGGCCGGCCACACTAATAATCACAGCAGGGGAAATATTTACATGTTCAGCATAACCACCTGGAAGAATGAAAATGAAGATAAGATTGTTTTATGGTCCACTGAGAAAGAGCCCATAACTCCCTCTTTATAATGAGAGACATTTGCTCCCTGGAGTCTAATAATATCAAAGTGGCAGATGAGTCTGATCATTAGGTTATCTTTTGATGAATTTATTCTGGTAGTACCAGGAAAAAAATTTCTTAAAGTTGCAGATCATATAGAAAGGTAACAAGTATTCCCCACAAATCTATCCCCTGTATCTGCTTCATGCCCTCCCTACTCTGATTGATAGCTGACCAAACAGATTACTTGAGCTCCTGCCTGGGCCTGCTTATGCAGAAGTTGTTTTTTAGTCAAACTTACAGGTAAATACTGATTATACCAATTGGCTATTGATTACTAGTCATTGAAGGAATAATGGAGATCACCCCATCTGGAGTGCAGTGGCACAATCATGGCTCACTGCAGCCTTGCACTCCTTGCAAGTAGTCTTCCTATGTCAGTGTCCCAAGTAGCTGAGACTACAGGCATGCACCACTATACCCAACTAATTTTTATTTTTATTTTTGAAAAGACAGGGTCTTGATTTGTTTCCCAGGCTGGTCTTGAACTCCTGGCCTCAAGCAATCTTCCCACCTTGACCTCAAAAAGTGCTGAGATTACAGATATGAGTCACCACACCCACCACCTTGAGAATCCTTGAGAACAAGGTTTAAAGCTCTATCCTTAGAATTTAGAAGAGTGCCCAGATTATTCATGGAGACCCACTGATATCCAGTGTAATTTCCTCTTTCTCTTTCAGGGATGCAAATAAAATATGACTATTAAAACTATGAGCCCCACCAAACAAGTTAAATTATACATATAAAAGAAGATATGTGATATTTGCAAACTCACTCTAAAATTGTTCCCCTTATTCAGAAAGTATGTTTACTTGCTGCTTGATTTTTTTTATGAATGAGAAACTTGCCCAAATGCCTCGAATGAGATAAAAGGGTTGTGACTGAATGTCAACATTGCCTAACATGTCTGTTCTTGATAAAGTCACAAAATGGTTGGGTGGCCTGTTAACCCTATGTGCCCACCAATTTGTCCAAGTGACAAAAACCTTGGGGAAGTAGTAGTAAGAAGAGAGGGCATCTAACTGCTCAGGCATTCAAAACAATCACGCCATCATTGGAGGGTGGAGAGTAGTAGCCATAATATCTCAGTGATGATTGACTTTGTCTTGAAGCCAGAACAAAGGTGCAAGTAAAATAATATAGTTTTTTAAAAATTGATTGCTGGCAAAAGAAACCATCAAGAGAGCAGGGAGACAGACCACAGAATGGGAAAAAAATATTTGCCAACTGTATATCTGACAAAGGCCTAACATCTAGGATCTACAAGGAACTCAAATGTGCCGAAAGGAAAAAAACAAACAGCCCCATTAAAAAGTGAGCAAAAGACATGAATAGATACTTCTCAAAAGAAGATATACAGGCAGCCAACAGACACATGAGAAAGTGCTCAGCCTCACTCATCATTGGAGAAATGCAAATCAAAACCACACTGAAATATCACCTAAACCCAGTAAGAATGGCCATCATTAATAAAACAAACAACAGATTCTGGCGAGATGTGGAGAAAAAGGAATACTTCTACACTGCTGGTAGGAATGCAAACTAGTGCAACCTCTTTGGAAGACAGTGTGGCAGTTTCTGAAAGAACTAGAAACTGACCGTCCATATGACCCTGCAATCCTCCTATTGGGAATGTAACCGGAGGAACTCAAATTATTCTACAAAAAAGATACCTGCACATGCATGTTTGTTGCAGCTCTATTCACAATAGCAAAAACATGAAACCAACCATGCTGCCCAACAAAGCTGGACTGGATAAAAAAAAGTGGTACATATACACAATGGGATAGTATACAGCCATAAAGAAGAACAAACATATGGACTTCGCAGCAACTTGAATGGACTCATAGTCTATCATACTCAGTGATCTATCACAGAAACAAAGAGCAGAGTACCTATGTTCTCACTTATAAGCAGACCTTGAACAATTATCATAATACTATAAGAAAGGGATTAGCAGTAGTGGGAAGCTGCCAGGGGAGGGGGAGTGGGAATGGCAATTGAGGGGAAAAAGCCAGGGGAGGGAGGGGCACACATCAACAATGGTACCTGCATAATGAACATTTGTATACTTAACCCTGAATTATAACCCACATCTTTAAAATAAAAAAAAATTGATTGCTGTCAATCTTACCTATTTATGTAAGTCCTAAAATTATGTTTAAAAGAATCAAAGTACAGCTAACCCATAAAGTAGAATTTAGTTTTATTAGGGTATAAAACATTGATTTTCACATTCACTGGTCATATGCTTTCATTAGAAATATCTAATTCAACATCATAGTTAATTATGTAGATGAACAAACTGAGGTCAAGGAAGGTAAAGCAAGCTTGTCCAAACTAGCAAATGATGGAATAGGGACATAAACCTATTCCTTCTTATCTTCAGGCTACTGCACTTTCTCTCTAAATCATAGTTTTACTAACCCTTGCTCTGTCCAGTGGCAGTTTCTGAAAGAACTAGAAATTGACCTTCCATATGACTCTGCAATCCCCCTCAGGAAGAAAAGCGGGAGGGGGCCCCAAGGGCCTTCATCATTATCCATCAGTCTGAAGCTACTCTAAAGAAACCATTTGATATCAAGCAGGTGCCTGTTTCTGAACTTTCTACAAAGTTAAAAATTGTGTTTCAAAGTTAAGTATTTGTCCTTGAAAAAAAGTTTGTCTTGTTTGAACATGGAGTATACACTCGTTTCATACATCGTGTTGTTTTCTCTTTCTGTTTTCTCTTCATCCTTTGGAAATTTGACCCTGACTCTGACCCCATGTATTCTAGGATGTTAATGATGGTGTCCAGAATGCCTAACCACAACTTAGGTGGAGAACCAGTACTTTGACTTGATGACAATAAGATTCTGCCTCCAGGAATTTGAATCTCAGACAGTCACAAATATGAGATGGCAAAGGCTGAAAGACCTGATGGCAGAATCCTAGAGAGACCATGGAGACCACTGAAGATGCTCATTCCTGTCTTTCCCATCACCTGGGTCTTCATGTCTTCATTCAGTTCCATAACTTGTCTAGTATTTCTCTTACTTGTACATTTATCTGCCTATTTCTTAAGTTACTACAGTGGGTAACTGTTGCTTACAATAAAAAAACTCAAGTCTTGTTCAACTACTGATCGTGGATGTGATCCTGAGCAAGTTCCTTTCCCTCTTTGAGCCTCAATATTTTTATCTACATAATGGGCATGATGAATTGGATTGGATGGTCCTTATACATGAATAAATACAAGAGTGAAAATGAGATAGTAAACAATTTTTTTAAATGAATCATTATTTTAAGCTCTGTGCTAAACCCAGAGGACTACAAAGAGAAATGAGACACAGGGTTAAGACTCCACTTTATTGTTCTGGCATATAACTTTTTATATAATTACAATAGCAAAGTCAGTATTTGCTCTACTAAAATAATTTAACTCTACATTTGGTTAGAAATAGTGGGGAACCACAAAAGGGCTCATAGAGGAAGATGCCTTGAGTATGGATATTTGCCGCAGGTGGTCCCTTGGTCCCTTTGAGCCCTCCTGGCATCCCTGACAGAAGGATGAGCATGCTTTTGCTGGCGTGGTTCCTCTACAACCACTATTTTGTTTTTTTCTCCAGAGCACCTCCCAGCACACATCTTCAAGCCTTAAGCTTTGACTGATCAATATTTGGCGAAACCAGGGCAGTCATCAGTGATTTGGCACTGTTTTATTTCTGGCATTGACATTGATGTTATCTTGCAGATTTCAAAGGTCTTGCATATAGCCGTGTACTCAGCCTGAATTCAGGAAAGAAAGAAAATAAGAAATGCCATCTCATCACCTTTTCTTCTCCTCTGCAGACCCAAAGTGATAGCCTTTGTGAGTACATGGTTGAAAGTAGTAAAATGGATGGAGCCTCCTTTGAAAATGTGGCTTATGGCCCCGAATCACCTCACTTGACATCTGGTTCTTTGTGCCTCTTCAACCTTAATAGAGAGAATGTGTAAGATTAAGCATTCTTTTCTGAATTAAGAGGAAGAGTTAAACTTTTAATTGAACACCATGTTTTACATATCTTCTTTTAACTCACAAAATTCCAGTATTGTGCATTGCTATTCCAGGTTTTCAACTGGGGAAGATGAAACTTAGTGAATACAAGGTAAAGCAAAGATTCAAATCCAGACAATCAGACTCCAACCTCTTGGCTTACCTTACCCACTATTTACTTCTGCATCTTGCCTCACTTTGGTCATGGGAAGCAGGTAAGGAAATAGCAAAATTACCAGAGACAAGATTAATAATTGTTCTTTTTTGCTCTATTTGGCATGGTTATATAAAATGTATTACTAATCACCCCAGACAACATTCTTACTCGATATAGGCACAGGAACAAATATCAGACTTGGTAGCTGAGATCTTGGTGTGACCAGCCCAAGAAATAGCAAATGTCTACCTTAGCTCTCTCTTTTCTCCACCTTCAGACATTCAGCTTCCAGTTACCCAATGTAACATTTTGAATTACAGATGGTCTCACCCCAATACCCAGGGAAATTTGGAGCTGACAATACTCTCTTCCTCCTTTCCCACTAAGGTACAAACTCCAATTATTACTGAACTGTGCAGAACCTAAATAGAATAGCAAACAAGACACTCCTGCTAAATCTTATCACTTATTACGAAGCTGAACAGATTTTGAGAAACTGATTCTCTGCTAGTCAATTGTACTGGCAGAAAATATCCAATCAAACCTCCAGGCTAGAATAAAATGAATATACAAGCGCAACTGAAGAAAGTCCCTGAGAGTTATTTTGCTATACTTGCTATTGAGTTTTCTTGAAACCTTCTAATTTCCATCTATCATAATAACTATCACTTAGTAAGAATCAATTGGGTGCCAGGCACTGTGAAAACGTTTATACACATTATTGTGTACAATCAAAAGAATAGCTAGAGGTTAATAATAGATGCCTCTATTACCCTGAAGAAATTGAAGCACAGAGATTTGCCCAAATAAATGGTGCAGTCTGTACTCAAATCCAGGTAAGGGTGACTCCAAAGCCTACATTCCTAAGCATTGAGCTAGATGAATTGTACTCTTCCAAAAAAGGGAAGCATCACTTCGTTTCATAAATCACTCCACCTATGGGCTCAGTGTCATGCACTTTACAAATATTCAGATAAATTCCACCTCCCTCACTTCTACTTATCAGGCAACAGCGGAAATGTATAAAAATATCCAGCCACATTTGTCAAACATGATCTGTTTTTCATGAATGCAGTAGAGACTCAGTAGATTTCCACTGATATCAGCTGAGGAAATAATCAATTCTGCTGCAAACTCACCTTGTACTTAATGTCATTCATTTGCCCTTGTAGATGATTTAATAGACTTTCTGGGGACTGAAGTGTTCATACTATAAAAGGACAACATTGAGAGATGTGAGAAAGTACTAGGAAGCCTAGACTTTTTAAAAGTAAGTAGAATCTCTTTATGCGTGAAGTGTGTTATTTACTTAATAAGGCAGGAATATTAGGGACTTAAGTTGAACCTAGGAGACTGAGGGGCATGAACTCTTGAGTAAGCAAGAGAGAGTTAGTGCCTTGTTAAAAGGCTTCTTCTCTGGAATATAAGGTGGTTTTTTGTGTGTTTTTTCTCACTCTATCTTTCCTATGCATCAGTGTAGCAGCAGATCCAAAATAACTATATGTCTAGTGTGAAAAGCCAGTAGAGATGCTAACTTGGCTTGATATTTGGTCAAAATTACTTCTCCATAGAATGTAGCTTAGATTTTCTTCCTATGCATTTGCTAAAGGTAAAAGTAAACACCTTAACATCTGTCATTTAAGGATAACAATTTTTTCCTCAAAAAAATAGTACTTATTATAGAAAACAACAATCACAACAAAAATAAAGCAGCAAAAACAACAAGAACAGAACTATAATATACTTTAGCAGTGTTGGGTGCTGACTGGGATAGCTTAAGCTACTGTTGGTATCTCACCTTACATCACCTTCTTTTTGCTGTTGCCATGTTGGTAATTGAATCTATTATTCAGCTATCAAAAAAGGAGCTAAAAATAGGAGTTGTGAGGCAATTTCTGATTACACAAATGTATAATGCCCACCTTGTCACCAATGGTTTATTCAGATTTCCAATGTCTTTAGAATTTGGAAGCTGTCATTCAAAATTACCCAAAGAAAACTTTTCTTCTGATTAGGATCTAGAAGACCATCATTCTCACCCTAAGAAGAACAATTGGATATGTTGCAGCATGCTGAGGGTGCAAGGAAACCTAAAAAGCCAAATTCCAGAAAGTAATAAAACCTTCTGAAGAGAGGACAGTTATTTCAGCCCTGTTAGAACTGTGGGAGGGAGAAGAATCTGTTAAAACATGGATTAGGATAAACTATCCTAACTTTAAACAAAATTTTAATGACTGCATGTGAGTTAGCATGAGAGATTATTATAATCCTTGGAAGCCTCAAACACAGAGGAACTTTGTGCCCATTCACCAGCTCTTACCTATAGCCTTTCACTGAGGGCTTAAGGGTGTTATTCTGATGAATAGGAGCAGTGCAGGAGAGCAAAGAAAAAGTCTTTCCCAGGCTTTCAACAAAGTGGTCCTCCAACCTTCAGTGGTCCTCCAATGTCTGCGATGGGGCAAGAGGACTAAAAAAAAATTCACCAAGATGCACCATGCACCATATTGGAGAGCAAAGAGAACTTCTCAGAGATTCAAATGCTAGAAGAGGCTGTGAAGGAGATCCCAGAAGTCTTAGCAGTACTTAGATATCAAGTCCTTCTAAAGGGAAAATCCTTCAGGTGAACTGAATGTAACTAATGCTTCATCAAAGATAAATATAGACTAGATTGACCATTAGCCTCACAGAATAAGGAATATGTCACTTCCTGGAGGCAAATAATAAGTCCCTGCTGATCTTTTGCACATAGTATGTAGAACACAACAAAAAATTTGAGACACTGAAGAAGGAAGAACATGTGACTCAGGTCAAAATAAGAAATTATCTATAGAGACTCAGAGATAAATCAAATATTAGTAGCATAATGCAAGAAATTTAAATAATAGTTTTAAAAAGTAGGTTAGAAATCTAGAATAAATGGTGGACAAGATGTGTGAACAGATGGGGAATTTCAGCAGAGTAATAGAAACTGTAAAAAAAAAAATCAATTTCATCATCTTTCAGATGAAGAGACTGATGCCCAAAGTTATTAAGTAATTTGCCTGAAGTCACATAACTAATCAGGAATAAAACCAAAACTTTAAAAACTCATTTCCCCCAGATGATTGCTTCTTCTCACACCTCAGCCTCCTGTTTTCCATATCTATTTTCTGTGAGATTTTAAATTCTTCCTCTAAAGGACCTTGTTTCTTCTTGTAATGGCAGCAGAACCTGGCTAGCCATCTTTGGGAGATGAGGAAACCGGGCTTTCTTGCTACAGTCTGGTGCTCCGACCTAGCTTATGGGTTCATTTCAATTGAAGAACTGTCACTCTACTAAGTTTTGAAATGAAAATCTTGCTGTAGATCTTAAAGTAGGGTCCCTACAGGAAAAGCTTAATTTCCTTTATGTCTCCTGATTTCATTCATGATAAGGCTACTGGTGACCCAGAATAGAAAACATGAATCTTTACTCTTTTTTCAGGCTCAAAACCCAGCATAGCAGTTCCAAGCTGTGACTGAAAAATTTGTGGGCCCAGCACTCATTGACTCTTCCTTTGAGGGGAGCCCCCTGATTTTCCTCTGAATAATTTCCCTCATCCTACTTAGAGTCCAAAATGTTTATGTGGTATTAGCTTCATCTTATCTCTAGCTTCCATGGAGGGTAAGTTATTAAATCTGGCTTATTTGAGCATTTCACTGTTTTCCCACTCACCCAACTACTATGTATGGCTGGATCAAGAATGAGTTCATACCTAATATGAACTATTGTGATACAATCTAGGGTTTGTTGCTAAAACCTGTGCTTTGTTGAAAAAGAGGCATAGCTCTTATTTTTGCTAAACCTGGAGATATAAAAATATAAGGTCTCAGTTTCTATGAGCTATATGCAGAAGAATTTTACTTAAGACTGACACTAGCAGAGAGGTAAGGTGAGGCAAGAAAAAAGAAAGACTCTGGCACTTGATAATAATGTTGAATAAAGCATAAAAAATTTCCTTTTATTTTTAAATTATCTCTATACATCTAACATATGTATTAAATATTAAACTATATATTACATATTATATTTTACATAATATGTATATCATCATGTACTACTAAAAAAGTCCCAGTTGATAAAAAGGCTATTTTGGAGATATGTAAACATTATGGGAAATTATTATTTATTTTAGAGTTGTGGGGTACATGTGAGGAATTGCTACATAAGTAAATTGCATGAAAGTGAGGTTTGGGATTCTAGCAAGCCCTCTCTCCCCCTTGTAGTGGACATGGTACCCAATGGAGGGTTATGTGCCCCTTGTCCCCCCTCTTTCCCTCCCTCCTTTAGCTAAGGAGTGCTCAAACTCTAGAGGGGCATTGAACCAGTTTTATTCCAAATACAGTGAATGTCCTATACAAATTCCAGTGGCATGGATCTGGGTTAGGCATTGGCTGCAGAGGCAGTCAATGCATATATCGGCTTCCCAGCAACATTGCCTAACCCTAAAACATGAGCTGGCCTAACTGATTTCTTGCTCTCAAGAATTTGAATTTAGAACTGGTTGTGACAGTTCACACCTATGACCCCAGCACTTTGGGAAGCTGAGACAGGAAGATTGCTTGAGACCTGTCATTTGAGACCAGTCTAGGCAGCATAGTAAGGCCCCGACTCTACAAGATATAAAAAAATCAGTTGATGGTGGTGGAGCACACCTACAGTCCAGCTACTCAGGAAGCTGAGGCTGGAGGATAACTTGAGTCTGGGAGGACTTTTCTTCAGAGAGTGAGAGAGAGAGAGAGAGAATGAAAGAATTTAAATTTAACAACTCAATAAATGGAGATGGTTGGCAGTAGGAATTGAAGTTTAAAGTATTAAATAGATTTTTTTTTTAAGATGAGATAGATATAAACCTTTGAGACAGAATTAGTAAGCAAGAGGTCATGGTAACCTCAAGTGATGAAGAAGCAGAATCCATAAGAAAGCAGAAGTCATAGTCTGACTAGAAAACATTCAGGGAAGAGGGAGGAATAGGCAAGCCAAATGTGAGGGAAAAGATGAAAATTAGTAAAAACAATAGATCACCATGCATGTGGTCCATGAGAGAGAAAGAAAAACCAGGATAGAAATAGGCTCTGAGATAATACTAAGTGTCTTTAAAACCACATTTCTCACCAGACCTAGTTTGTCTCCAGAAGTTCTTGGTTTTGGATTGTGGTAGTGGCTAAGCACATTGAGTTGCATATCTGTAGTTCTATATTCCCATCTCAGTTCCTGTAACTACTACCTTTGTAATCTTGAGCTAGTCATTTAATTCACTAATATGCCATTTTCTCACTTGTAAAATGGAATAACAATCGTAGTAGCTTTATTCGATTTTTTTGAGATAAATTGATGTATGTAAAGGTCTTAGCATCATGACTGACACATGATGAGCACTTAATACCTGGTAGCTATTTTTATTTGTACTGTTATTTTTATTATTCTTTTAAAAATATGTTGAAATTCTAATATTGACAAGTAGTTTTCTGCATAGCAGGTATACAATGGTGAATGAAAAACAAAACAAAATAAAATCATGAAAAAACAAAACAAAGCATAACATGGAGGTTACATATTATGTTTCCTATCTCATTTATTACCTTCACAAGAATCCTTGTGACTGCTGCTCACCTTATTTGAATTGTCTTAATTAAGACCCTATTTCCTGTATCCAAAAATGCCTAGCCAAAACCAGCCTGGTAGAGTGGAGAAGATTAAGAATGAAGAGACATAAATAACTCTAAATCTAAAATGTCTTATTTTGAAAAATGTCTCAAACTCTCCATATCCCAATTGCTTACCTTGGAAATAATATTTTCCCAGGTATATAAAAATAACATAGGTCATAGAAATGTTTTTGAGCTCATTAGTAGAAAAATATTACATGGAGCCATCAAAACATTCTATTTATTTGTACACAGCACCATCAACATGATATCTATCATCCATGATTAAAAACTCTACAGCACACATATTTAAGAAATATGTATAGCATAATGATGGAACTCAGAATTCAAAAATATCATTTTTGTTAATAACCTCGGTTAATAAGTAAGACATCCACCAGGAGACAATATCACAAGTTAGGTATTTAGACTCAAAATTTATTCTTCTGTTCTTTTTTGATGAGCTGATCAAAATCAAAGATTGTGTCTCTGCAATTTTTTGGTGACTGAAAAGTTTTTCAGTCATTGAAAAATTGTGACTCAGAGATCTCAAGATCCAAAGAGAATTGTGCTTATGGTGATCTTTTAGCCTTTTATTCCATTTCATTAACTTATGTCTAAAAAGAAGGAATGAGAAGTCAAGAGCAAAGTCTAGACTGAGTTCCAACAGCAGTCATAACTGTGAAAAATAATGGGCCTGTTTCTGTCTTATAACCATGCATCAACAAAGCTCAGTAAATGAACATGTCAGTTCTGAAGCTCACTAGACAGAAAAAGAGTTACTGAGGCTCAAAGGGAGCAGCCATTTCTCTGTAGACTACTAGACATCATTTCCCAGTGGAAACAATTGGGGCCAGAAGAACTCAGTTTGGTTCTTAGTGCTGCCATTGGCTCTTGTTGGTTATGCATAAGTCACAACACTCATTGTGCCTCCACCCCTCCAGTGTAAGATGAGGGAAAATATCCACACTGTTATGAGGTTCAAAATTTCAAAGTCAAAAAAGAATGTAAACATGTCTGGAAAAACAAATTACGTAATGAGTATATGGTGAATGAACTAAGATAGAAATGAATTGGAAAATATCATAAAAAGGAAAGACAACTGAGTAGTTTCCATAAGACATTTCAAAAATAGTGCCAAAACTATATTTCAGTCATGATATTAATTACCTCTTGGAATTGAAACAAATTTCATAATCACTGTGCCTCAACTTCCAATATGAGTAATAGATGAAAATGACAGATCCCATTATATTACATACACATAACACATCCAAATGAGTGTTAAATTTCATGTAAAATTCCCATATTCAGTCATTCTTTAAAGAATTCAACAAATATTTATTTAACTTTCACATTTATTTAACTACATGCCCAGCACTATGCTAGTCACAAAAGGCAAAGAAAAAACAAGACCCAATATCTGCCCGTCTTAGAGTTTACATTATAGTGCATAGGAACAAATAATTTGAAGACCGCATGATGGCTGGTGGCCAGGGAAGTGCATGAGTTGTGTGCTGTCACAGAAAGAGCCCTCATTCTACCACATGCATTACCACATGAACCCAAACATTTTAGTGCTTTGGTTTTTCTTAAGAGTTAAACCATCATCAAAGCCTAGCAGTCTCCTTGAGCCCAGCTGTCTGCCATGAATGAGAGTCAGAAGTGACATCTGTCACCGCAGATGACACTGGCTGTCAGAAACAATTGCATCTTTAAGAAAGGATGAAGAAAACTCTCCTGCATGCTCCCAAGTGAGTGTGCCAGGTGTAATTGTTATGCAAGAGGGGACTTTTCAAATCAGCAGCAAAAGCAGAGCTCAGAAGAGCCTGGAAAGCTGCAAACCCATCTATCAGGGGACTGGCAAGCCTCTTTTTTTGGAAGAATGCATATTCTTCCTCAGTGAGGAAATGCACCTTGTTTGTACTCAGTAGTGCATGGATCTTTTAAAAGAAAGGGTGTGTGTATAGAATTCTGTTGTTTTGCCTGCCTACAATTCATCAACCCCCATCTTTAGTAAAAGTTCTCTGATTATCTCCAGGAAATCACTTTCCCCTATGCTGGTATGGTGTATGATATGGGGGGAAGCAAGGCAAAGATCTAGCTTCTGGAACACTCCGTCCTCTTCACTTCAGTGATTGGTGAAGAAATGGAGACATAACAGAGGCCAAGACAATATGTTAAATCAAAGCTAATCCTAGTAATTTACCTTGAAAAATTAAGAAATAAGGCATTCCAATTCTGAACTTGAAACTGAATTGAAGATTGGGCTCGCTTGCAGCCATCTTGTCACTGCATTAGGAAAGTCTATCTAAGAATGGAGCCAATAAAGAGCCAAGAGATAGAGATTGTTTGATCCAGATGAAATCATGTTCAGACTGGAGTTCACGCATACCTAAAACAGAACCAAAATATACATATTTTCAAGGAGTTTGAATTGAAATTTCTGTTATGTGCATTTGTGAAAATTTTGAGGGATACAGGTAATATATATCTAATAATGACAAGGGCAAGTTCTGACTCCCTGAATAGTTTGAGTTTTTTATTCATCTTCTTTCTATACCAATCACCATTTATGAGATAGCTGAATTTGTACCCAGAGCTGTAAGATTTCACAGCCCAGATATATAACCATTTTGTTAGACTTGCCTTCCTATTCACTAACTTTCTTAGTCATTCCTCCCAAGGACATTTGAATTTTAAAAGATGACATTTGGTTAAGAATTACATATCCCAAAGGGAAGCTTTCTTCTAACAATATTTGTCAGATGATTGAAATGTCTTCCCTTCCTCTCTTCTTATTGCCAAATTAAAATATATTTGAAAAATCTGAAGAAGAGAAACATTATAAAATAGTTTTCCAAATTGTACTACCATTAGAACTTTCCTTCTTTCCTCTTATTTCAGGCCAAATATTTACAAAAATGGCTGGATTTTTGGCAAACAGTTTAAGAATCTTATTGGCAAATGACCATTAGCATCTAGTTAATGTGGGTACATTTTTAGAAAAGCAGGTAGTGCTGAAATACATGGGGATTGTAGAAATCCCTGACTGTACTTACGCCTGGCTGGAGTCCCCTATTGTTATGCCATAGTCAAAAAATTCATCAGCAAGCGCTTTCTGATTGCCTGCAATGGATATAGCATGCCATAAGGTTTAAACACAGAGACTTTAACATTAGATGGTCTTTAGCTCAAATACCAGCTCAGAAAACTAATAATAACAGAACCCTTGGACATGTTACTTAATCCTCCTTAAGCCTCAATGTCCTCATCAGTAAAATGGATATAATCATAATGCCTATCACACAGGGCTGTTGGGAAGATTAGATGAAATAATATAGATAAAGAGGTTGGGAACACAGGAGGGGCTCAATCAATTTCAGCAAACATTAAAAATATAAGGGGCTGCCAGCGCTGCATCAGTATCATAAATTAGACAAATTGTGCTTATAGCCTTCAAGGAGTCTCAGTTCATCACAGTCACACATTTTATTGCATTTGGTTCTTTAGAAGAGTTGGGAAGGCTCTAAGAACTGACTTTCATGCCCCATTTGCTATAAATCTGGAACAAGAACCTTCTCTGAACTCAGAGTTCCCCATCTTCCTCTGCACTGCAATCGTTCATAAACAGTGCTTCTGCATAGTCAGAGAAAACCCAGACTCTTTCAATGTTTGGAGGCTCTTTGTATGAAAAAGTATTAAAAATATGAACACATTATTTTAATAGTGATGCGCATAAAAACTATATATATATAGTTTTTATGTTAACAATTCCCAGTGTACTTCAGGCAATGTGGTCCAGTAATGGCACATGAGTACAAAATTGAAAGATGAGCCTTCCTTTCAATTTTGACACTATACCTCCAAGACTATATGATAGCCTTATTTGCACATAATCTCGAATTACTAAGTTTCAGGTCCTTTCTGAATGTGAAATCCAGGTACAATGACCTCCTCCCAATCTTTACTTCCCTACCCACCCCATGCTAATTCTATATTACCAGAAATGAAACTTCTGTGTAAAGGAAAAATATTATAGCATCCCTAGTCAACCATATATTAACTGAATGTATAAAGGTATATATCCTTGTTTTTTTCTTTCTAAAAATATTATACAATATTTGAGATATAACAAAAGGTATAAAATAACATACAAAGAAAACTGTGTACTCATCGCTCCAGCATAAGAAACAAAACATTACTAATTTAGTTGAAGGTTTCTTTCTTATATTTTCTTAAAGTGAGTCTCTCTGAGTTGTGGAGAAACAGAAGGTATATGATGGTAGGCATTGCATTCATTCCCTCATAATTACATAATCCACAGAGAAGATATCTCAATATGAAGATAGATAAAGGTTTTTATCTAACACTTCTGAATCCCCAAGGCTTCCTGGCTTCACAAATCACACTCCTCTTCTCCAAATCTCCTTCTATTCCCTGGGGCCAAATAAACACCCTTAGTCTCCTTCTACTCACACTATAGAGACTGCAGCCTAAAACACTGCAGTATGATGTATTGATCTTGTGGCAATCTCTCAAGCCAAGACAGATCCTAGAGGGACTACCTAAAATGGCAAATCATCAAACAATAGGACTGAACTAGAATTAAGGTGCCATCTAGATCTAAGTGTCTATCCATAAATCCCTTAAGTTCCCTTCAGACATTTCAAAAAGCCCAGTATGTCAGCTACTACTACAAAAACAACTTTGGCTGTGAGATTAACCTGAAAAAAGCATTTCTTGGGGCTGGATTAGTCATGATCCCCATCCCTGGCTATCAGGATGACTATAAGTCATTAGATATTGAAGTTGTCTGACAACACCTTAGTCACACTCTTAAGCTTTTGCTTAGCTGGGCGATGAAAAATGAGTACAGACCTAGGGCTCAGGACAAGTGCTTAAATCAGTGTAACCATAGTGGATTTGTTTTGTTTCGTTTTGTTTTTGAGATGCCACTGGGCTCTGCGGTGTGTAGGTCCTGGTGGGTGGACAATCTTATTTTCTGAGAACCCACTAACAACATTTTACCCAGTGCTATCTGACGCACCAAGAGAAATAGAAGGCCTTGTTAATCTTCTTTTCCCTCAGCGACAGAATTTCTAGCCTATTCAGTTGGCACTGAAAATGGCAATAACGTCTGAAATCACTTCATAGACTCCACATGCCTATGCTAATGCAAAAGATTTTCATTGTTACTAAAAGCCATTTTTGTTGACTTCTGGGTGGCAAACCACTTTTGATGATTCTACACAAACATCTTGTGGTCAGCAAAAATTATGAGGGTGGTCAGATTTGTAAACCTTAGGGAAGTCAGTGAAACATTAATCTGTCTCCTGGAATATACATTTTTCAAAAGGGTAACCTCAAATACAATTATTAAGTATGCCTATACCTTGTTGAAAGTCTCTAAGGGCAGCCTACACTGCTAGGAGAAATAGTAAATTCCTTTTGTGATGATTTGCTTAGGAATTAGTTTCTTTTTAGTGAACAACTGGTTCTTTGTAAAGATGCTTTAGACTATCATACCTCATTAGCATCTAGCCCCTTCAGGTTGACACTTGTTTAACACCCACTATGTCCCTGTTTGGATGCTAGGCACTAAAGGGGCTGCAGCTATGAAAGGCACATTCCTCAAAGTCAAATAAATAAGTTACACTCCAATAGGCACAACCAACAAATGAATATAATTCAAAAAGAGTTGTCCCAAATGCAATTAGAGATTCAAAATATAAAGAAATAGATCATGCAGTTGAGGTCTTCCGGAAAACAAACAAACAAACAAAAAACCTAATTAAGGACATTTATATAACAGACCTTGAAGGATGGGCAGGATATTGACAGTTGAGATGAAAAAACAAAAACATTCTCATCAGAACAAACAGCATGAACAAGATACAGAGATCTAATGTGTGGGATACTTTTAAGAAAAGTAAGTAATCCATTGTAATTAAATCACAAGATATTCACTGGGAAGAAATGGAAAATGATGACAACACCAAGAAAACAACAGTAATAGAATAACGACAGTAACCACAACAGCTAACATTTATTGAGCAGAACATGGTTCTCAGTGCTTGTTATTTAATAATGGACAGTCATAGGATATATGAGGAAATAAGCACATTTATACACTGTGTAGATATATGTCTTTTCTTGGTGTCAATTTGTCAGTATGAAATAATAGACCTAAAAAAAGCACATGCATACCTATGTATATTTAGACCCATCAGTCCCACATACAGGAACTTATTCTAATGGAATAGGCATACAAGCGCATATGTACAAGAATGTTCACTTTTGCATTATGTATAAAATCAAAGATTTGGCATCATAGTTGTCCAGCAATAGACAATGGAGTAAATAACTATGGCAACACTATCTAGGCATTAAAAATTATAAACTTTAAAGAACTTTCAAGATATATGGTAGAGTAAAACAGAAGATGCATTAATCAATTTGCTTAGCATAATCCCAACTTATAAAACACATACTTTCTATTTGCATGTTATGTAGAAAACATTCTGGAGGGACATAAATAACATTTCTAAAACATTTATACATGGATATTTTGTATAAGTTGAATATTTTGTTCATTTTTACTTTCTCTTTTTTCTATTATAATCATGTATTATAATAAGATTAAAAGTATGAATAAAATATCTAGACAAAATGAATCCAGGCTTCTAAGCAGCTAGATTTCACTCTACATATTTCCCTGGAAGCACTGGCAGTTTATCTAAATGATCTTGGGGCTTCAGTGGAGTTTTGGATCCAGATCCCAGGGGGCAAGCCACACTCAGACCTTTAACTTAACAGCAGGGTGCCTAAATCAACAGATCAGGCCAACTACAGCCTGCAGTTTTGAAACTCTGTGAGTTACTTGTGTAGGTGAAGCAAAGATTAGAGGGGAGGTGATGGGGGTGGTCACCAAATACTTTTGATAAAATCTGAGAACTAGGAAGAATTTTGAAGGATGATAGATTAACCAAAAGACTTTCAGATTTGGTGAGAAAATGGTAATTCACAGAAGAAAAAATCATAGGGACGCACATTGTTTTAGATGGGCTGTTTTTCTTTCTTACCACAGTTGTATGAACTAGATACTATTACCCCAATCTTACAGTTGAGGAAACTGACTTTGATTATATAACTTTCTCTAGTAAGCAGTGGAGTTTGCATAGGATGCAAACCCCTCATTTCATATCTGATTACCTTCCTCTCCTCCTGTTGCTCTGTCTCATGTCCTGTAAGAGATACTTTCTAGAATGATTTCATTCTTCTCTTCTTACTACTCTTTTGAGATACTTTCAGTCAATGCATATCATCAAGGGTACAGAAAACAAATAGAAATGATAGAGAAACAGGTTTTAGTTCAGTGTAGGGAAGAACAAGTATGAAATAGGCCTTTGCTGTAAGTAGTCATCTTCACACCATTGGAGGCAAGCAAGCACAGTTCAGATGCCTGTTAGGCAATGAGCCAGAGGAGCCCATGTCGCTGCTGGTGGTTGCATCTTTTGAACATACAGTCCTTTTCAACCCTAGGAATTCTATTTAGCTCTCTTGCCAAAAACAAAACTAGATCTCCTCCTCTTAATATTCAGGCAACAAGAATTCAACCTTTCCTCAGGGACCCGAGATTCTAAAACTAACAAAGGAAGATTTTCCATGTTTGTCCTTTATCCCTGCTACTGTAATGTTCTTTTTCTTTTTCTTTGCCTGTATTGTCCCTTGTCCAAATTTCCTTATTTCATATCTGATTACCTTCCTCTCCTCCTATTGCTCTGTCTCATGTCCTGTAAGAGATACTTTCTAGAATGATTTCATTCCTCTCTTCTTACTACTCTTTTGAGATACTTTCAGTCAATGCATATCATCAAGGGTACAGAAAACAGCATACAATAGAAGAAATAATGTAAAAAAAAAAACTTTTGTGTTCAGAACATTTTGTTAATAGAACTCAAAGCCAAGTTCTGTCATTTTCTACCAGTCAATGTCCTGGAAGTCAGTATTATATCAGGAATGATTACCAAAAGTCTTCTATGATCTTACAGTTAAAAAAAAAAAAAGACTAAAAGGTAACTGGGACCAACGAGGAAGCACAGTGACATGCAAATGTCTCTCAGCTCTTCCGCATGGAAACAAGAGTTCAAGATGGCTCTTGTTCCATTCATTCAGTTATTCATCAAGCATCCTGTGACCATCTACCATGTCTGTAACAGATTCTCTGCCAGTGAAACAAAGGTAAGTAGGAGAACAAAGCTGAACAGAGACTTTGCAGAAGTAGAATGGCCTCCAGCAATAAATTTATAAGTAAATAAATCTCACAAGATAAGTAGAAAAGTTGGTACTTGTGGCAACTTTTGGACACAGTCTATTGAACACAGCTATAACATAAATTTGTTCAATTTTTCCAGCTCTCCAAGGTAAATATTACTCCCCATTTACAGATAAATTAAATGAGATTCCAAGAGATTAAAAAACACCCACAGGGTCACATAGCACAAAAGTGGAAGGGCCTGGGTTAGCACCTATCTCCAAATTCTAGGCTCTTTACACTAGAGGTGAGATGAAATGAAAAAGAATGGACCTCTACATGTTAGGAAAATTTATTTTCTTTCACTGCCTCTGAAAGGTATATTTCCTTAAGAATTCACCCTGTTGGATGCTTTAAGGAAGCAGAAAGGCAAGATGAGAAACAGAATGGATGGGGAGTCAAAAAAAAAGAAGAGAGCATGAACCATTCCCATTTCCCTTTTCCTATACCCCTCCAGCATATGCACGGTGGCACTCAGCATTCATGCTCTCTCTGACACTTCTTTTTTATTTTCTTAGAATATCCTTCCTATACACTTACATCCTATTGATGGAAGCAGATCCAGATTAAAATTCTGAGTTTAGTCAAATTCTTACTTGGACTATAGCTGATAGTTTTAGTTCATAGTGACACTATTTTCTGAACCAAAATTCTAGTACATTCTGTTCAATCTTGCCATTCAAACCCCCTTGAACTTATACACAAATAGAACATGTCTCAATTCAATCTGAAGAACCCAGAAAATAGAGACCTTGGTTTCCATGTCTTTAATTATTTTCCATTTTATAGCACAGTCCTAGGCAGATAGAAACACACACACACACACACACACACACACACACACACACACTCACACACACACACATTTTCTTGGAAAAATGTGATTGAGAACAATTGGAAATGATTGATTGTGAAATGTAAGTGGAAGCTATGTGGCAACTCAATATTGCTAGCCAAGACATAGCATACTTATGGAATGGTTTCAGGCTTGTTCAATCAAAGCCTGTCTCCAGGAGGCACTTGATATGATTGGTAGTGTCTCCAATCTGGAGGAAATTTAACTGACAGCAGGAACTGGAAGCAATTCAAACCACTATTGATGATGTCATTGCAGAATTCTCAGACATAGCCTAATGGTTATAATGGGGACTGAAGCCTCAGCCAAGGGAGGCGCAGCAAAGTGAAATGGATAAGAGGCAGTTCATAGCTGATCAACATTTCCCATCAGGTGTTTTGTTTTTGTTATAAAATAACCCATAGAAGTTTGAACTTGGAGGAATTTGGGTTTGGGAGTGTGGAAGAAAATTTTGTTGGCTGAGTCCACAGAAAATACTAAATTGAATAATAGTTTTGAAGACTGAAATAATATTTTCTCAACTTTTTGTGCTAATTACTATTTAACACCTACTAACACGACACACTTTTAAGTTTAATTTGCATTAATGTTTTCTCTGTAGTATTCATAAATTTAGGCAATCCACAAAACAATAACTCAAGTCCTATTTGTAGCATTTGCCAATTTCTCTGGTGTTAATACTTTCACCATGTCTTGTTTCAAGTACCAACATGACATCACTAAAGGTGGTGTTGGGAAAAAATACAGCACAGCCTACCATTTCAGGCACACCTTGTTTTATGGCACTTCAAAGATAATTGCATTTTGTATAGCATGAAGGTTTGTGGCATCCCTGTGTGGAGAAAGTCTATCATTGCCATTTTTCTAACAGCATGTGCTCATTTTGTGTCTCTGTGTCACATTTTGGTAATTCTTGCAATATTTTAAACTTTTTCATTATTCTTTTATCTATTACAATAATCTGTAATTAGTGATCTAGAGGACAGCACATCTTTTTATATCATAGATTTCTGAATATTTTAAGCCCACTCTTGAAACCTACACTCAGAAAAAAAGATTCTTTTCAAAATATTACTGCCCATTGCACCTGGTCATCCAAGAACTCTGATGGAGATGTACTCAGAGATTAATGCTCTTTTCATGCCTGCTAACACGTCATCTATTCTATAGGTCTATGGATGAAGGAATCATTTTGACTTTCAAGTCTTATTATTTCAGAAATACATTTCATAAGGTTTTACCTGCCATATATTGATTTTTCTGATGAATCTGGGCAACGTAAATTGAAAATATATGGAAAAGATTCACCATTCTATATGCCATCGAGAACATTCATGATTCACAAGAGAACAAAGAATCAACATGAGTAAGAGTTTTGGAGAAGTTGATTCCAACCCTTATGGATAACTGAAAAATTTATGGCTTTAGTAGAGGAAATAACTGTAGATGTTGTGGAAATAACAAAAAAGTTAGAATTAGAGTGAAGGCCAAAGATGTGACTGAATTGCTACAATCTCATGATAATCTTATCCTTTGAAATGAGCAAAGAAAGTGGTTTCTTGAGATGAAGTCTACTCCTGGTGAAGATGCTATGAATACTGTTGAAATTACAACAAAAGATTTAGAATATTTCATAAACTGAGTTGATAAAGCAGAGGCAGGGTTGGAGAGGATTGACTCCAATTTTGAAAGAAGTGCTGCTGTAGGTAAAATGCTATCAAACACCATTGTATGTCATAGAAAAATCTTTTGTAAAAGGAAGAGTCAATCAATGTGACAAACTTCATTGTTGTCTTATTTTCAGAAACTAACCCAGCTACCCCAGTCTTCAGTAACCATCACCCTGATCATTCAGCAGCCATCAACGTTGAAGCAAGACCCTTCACCAGCAAAAAGGATTATGACTTGCTGAAGGTTTGTATGACTATTGCCATTTTTTAGCAATAACATTTTTAATTAAGGTATATACTTTTTTAGACATAATGCTATTGCACACTTAATAGACTACAGTATTATAAATATAACTTTTACATGTACTTAGAAACCAAAACAGTATGTTATTCCCTTTGTTGTGATATTTGCTTTATTGCAATGGTCTGGAACAAACAAAATTGGCAATATTCCTTAGGTATGCCTACATGTGATATTTCATTATATAGGAAAAATAGACCAATAGACAAAATGACCAGGTGCAGTGGCTCATGCCTAAAATCCCAGCATATTGGGAGGCTGAAGTGGGAGAATTGCTTGAGCCCAGGAGCTCAAGACCAACCTGGGCAACATAAGGAGATCTTGTCTCTAAAAAAAAAAAATTAGCCTTACCAGGTGGCACATGCCTGAAGTTCCAGCTTCTTGTGAGGCTGAGGTGGAAGGATCACCTGAGCCTAGGAGGACAAAGCTGTGGTGAGTCATGATTGAGCCACTGCACTCCAGTCTGGGCAACAGAGGAGACCTCGATTCAAAATAATAATAATAATAATAATAATAATAATAATAATAATGGTCAAAATGTAATAAAGGAAACTACATATTTTGAATACTTTTATTTATTTATATGATTTAAATTTTAGTAATTGACTGTGTTTGGTAATTAACTTGCAAAATTTCCGAAAATTTAATCAGCTCTTATGAGTTAGTATGAGCTGGTTTCAGCACACCAGTTGTCCCCTCTCACACAAGTTACTTTTTATCTCATTATGTTAATATAATTTTCATTGTAGTACTTATAAAAATGTAATATTATAATATATATTTTGTACTTTATTATCTGTTCTACACACATACCAATGAAATAGACAGTCATGAGAGTGGCAACCTTGTCATTTTTTACCGTTTTTTTTTAAAAGCAGGATCTATTGAGAGGACAGAAAAGCTCCCACAGTGGGTGGGAACCTGAGGGGGTTGCTCATTTTTTACTGTTGTATTTCCAGCACCTGGAAATGCCTCTGACACCATAGTACATGCTCAATATTTACCATATGCTAAATAAACACACAATATGTAACACTTGCCAATTAATGTGAAAAAGACAAATAAGCTAATAGAATCTGGTCTAAGGAAATAAGCATTTCATAGGTTAAACAAATTCATGAAGTGAATAAACATATAAGAATACAAAGTCTGACAACTAAGTTTGTGAACTTGCCACCATGTGCTTACGTTGGCAGCACTGTACAAACAACTCAGTAAGGTTTCATAACCTTAGTATATCAGTGTCTCACAGCTGTGTTCATGTCAATATATGGTGGTGTCTTGCTGAGTGGTGTTCATTATTGTAGTTGCATGTTTTTGTGGGCCATCGTGAGACTGTCAGAACTTGAATTAGAGCAATGAACAAACATTAAATTTCTTGTTAAACTTGGCAGGAGTGGAAGTGAAATCAGGGACATGTTAGTTCAAGTTTATGGGAATAATGCCATGAAGAAAACAGCAGTGTACAAGTGAATTAAACGTTTTTCTGAGGGAAGAGAAAGTATCACTGATAAAGAGAGGTCAGAACAGTCAATAATGAGCAGAACTGACAAAAACATTACAAAAATGAATCAAATTGTGTGTCAAAATCATCGGCTCCTTGTGGGAAGCATAGCAGACCAAATAAGCATTGATAGAGAAACAGCTAGGAAAATCTTAACTGAAAATTTTGGCATGAGAAAGGTGTGCAAAAATGGTCCCAAAGGAGCTTTTTCATTATGGCAATGCACCAGCTCAAATAGCACTGTCTGTGAGCAAGTTTTTAGACAGTAAATAACTGTATTGGAATACCGTCCCTACTCACCTGATCTGACTCCCAATGACTTTTTACTTTACTTGAGGATAAAGGAACTATTGAAAGGAAGACATTTTGATGACACTCAGGACACCAAGTGATATGATGACAGCTCTGATGGCCATTCCAGAAAAAGAGTTCCAAAATTGCTTTGACAGGTAGACTAGGTGCTGGCATCAGTGCACACAGTTTTCTGATGGGAGTACCTCAAAAAGGTAAGCATGTAAAGGTCAAAGGTGGCCATAATCATATTCACCAATGAGGTATGTAGCACTATTTCTAGGATGAGTTTGTGAACTTAATTGTTCAGACTGTGTATAATCAACCTCAAAAATGTCTTTACTAGTACTATACGCCCTGCCCACAGGTAGGGATTGTTTCTCAGCACATTTCTCCATTTGAAGATGGAGTTTATTTTAAAAGAGTGATCTTCTTATGTGGGTGTCCTCAAGAGATTCTGACTCAGGACGTCCAGGAATATATATTTTTAAAACCACTTCATATGACTCTGATCCTGGCAATACAAGGATTTCTATCTGAGAAGCACAGTTAACTGATGCATTGTTTTTAGCTCTAACTGAACATTAACTGGGCAGGGTCAGAAGTGAGGGGGACTTATTAAAAAATAGAGATTTCTGACTATTATTGCCTATTTTCATACACATTAATTGAGGATTTTTTTCTGAGCTTCTTAAGGATCAATGTTTTATATATATATATAAACATAAACATAAGATAGCATATGTGTATATATAGTCTAACATGCAATCTGATAATAAGAGAATATTTCTAGTTATCAACACTTCCTGTTTCATCTCCATAAATATAAATAATATCTAATGATAGATGTTAACAACATGAAGAATTATAAAGCCATGTGTCTTTAAAAGTATAATTCAGATTTTTCAGCATTTAGATTGACCTTTTCCATTATCTCTTTTAGAATGTCTACACATTGAACACACAAATGTCTTCATAGTTAACTTTAATTATTGTGAGCATAGACTGTAGTTAGTTAACTATAATTATTGTGAGCATAGACTGTCTGGGGTTAAATCCTAGCTCTGCCTATAGCTTGTTGTGTGATCTTGATGCCTCATGTCTAAGTTTCCCCACAGAGTTGTTGTGAAGATTAAGTGAGTCAATACATATAAAGTCCATAGAGTAGTGCCTGGCAAGTAATGAGGGCCCTATTAGTGTTGCCATTCCTTCATTAACCATCAGGGTAACCATAGTTCCAGAAATGCATATCCTCAAAGGAGAGAAAAAGTCTGGTACCAAAGAAGAAAAACCAACTGTTGGTTTTTAAAAAAATTGTATCGATCCACATCAGTGCCTGTCCTAGCTAGCCCTTGCTAATGTGATAATAAATTCAATTTAGCATTTACATTCTCAGTTTCTGTCCAAAATAATAATAAGATGTTCTTTAAGCCTTCCAGTGAGATAAACTTTAGGCAATCTTTTATTATTCTAGAACCAGTAAAGAAAACTTCAAGTGGGAACCAGCACCATCTTTCAAATGACTTCTCACAAATAGAAAAAAAATTACACTATTTCTACTTCAAATCATTCTTCAGCAAAGTGAAGGAAATTCTAGAAAGGAAGCCAGGGTCACCAGGAGAAAAATTCTAAAGGCCATTTATATGGCCTTGCCATGATGTTCCTTGAGACAATTGATCCAACTGTTTTATATTCCCCCAAACCCTCAAGGTTTTTGGTAATTCAGTTTCCAAAGCAGAATAGCAATATGACTTATCCTAAACAATATTGTTTGGCTGCACATTGATTTTGGACTTTATATAAATAGAATGTGACTGAATGTATTTCTGCTACTTGTTTTCTTGCCCTAAATTATATTTTTGAAATTCATTCATTGATTTATGTAACTACAGTTTGTTTTATTCTTGTTTGGTTTTCCTTTGTGTGAATTTGCCATAACTTATTAGTTATTTTCTTTTTGGTGAACATTTGGGTTATGTCCATCAATTTCTTATTACAAGTAATACTGGTATAATCCTTCTTGAATATACACATATTTTAAATTGTTAAAAAAAAAAAAAAAGAGAGAGAGAGAGAGAGAGAATGAAAAACACAAGAATCAGAATTAGAGGTGAGAAATGGAAATTGACATCGAGAAAAGGGATGCAGATCATCAAAAGTAGAAAGCTGTTCTATTTTCTTAAGATGAGTATGTAAATAGAATTTTGTGTGTGTGTGTAGCACTAGATATACATATATAGATATATACATACATATATACTTGATTGTTTTTAAATTTTAAGATAATTCAAAATAATCCATATGCACTTGTAAGAAATAATATAGTAAGATCCTATATATCCTTTCCCATGTTTTCTACAATGGTATCACCTTATATTTCTATGTAGTACAATATCACAACCAGGAAATTGATATTGATACACTCTATCAACCTGATTTTAATTTCATCAGTTTTGCATATACTCTTTTATGTATGTGGGTGTGTATTACTTCTGTGCAATTTTATCATATGTGTAGATTCATGTAACTACCACCACAGTCAAGATACAGAAGAGTTCCATCACAGAGATCTTTCATGCTACCTTTTTATAGCCATAGCTACAGCTACCTCCCTCCCTGCCCCCCTTATTAGCCTCCAGAAACTACTAACATATTCTCTATTTTGTCATTTCAAGTATGCTATATATATGTGGAATCATACAGTATGTAACCTGTTGAGACTGACTTTTTAAACTCAACATAATTCCCTTGAGAACTATCCAAATTGTTGTGTGCATTAATAGTCAGTTTCTTTTTATGGCCAAGTAGTATTCCATATACATACTTTTAATCTATTTTATTTTATTATAGAGATGTGGGATACAAGTAAGGATTAACTACACAAGTAGACTGCATGCAGGTAGGCCTCCAACTGGCCCTCACTCCCCCTAGTATAGGACCAGGTACCCTTTGCATACACATACTTTTAAATGTATAGCTATAAAAAAGGAAAATGTAATGGTTGCATTAGGTGGTAGAGTTAAAAAGATTGAGACATAACAATTAAAGAGATTATTTTCAACCATCCTTGCTTTTTAAATACCTTATTTTAAGGCAATAAAAAATGTATAATTGGTGGCCTGGGAATGTGTAAATTAAGTAGAATTTTACATGGCTTCAGGGGTCTAACTGACATTATGTCTGTAAACATGTGATCAGGCCACTCTTACTGAGAATTTTCCACCACTGTCATGGAGGGGGGTGGGACACTGATTTATCAAAGAAAGTAAAGGCTAATGTTGATCTGACTGAGTTCTCTAAGAAGTTGAACTGGTAAAATAGGTTGGCTAGTAACTTTAATGCATTTTGGAAATCTTGATGAGATGCTTAAGCCAAGAGGGAAAAAACATTCTCTGAGTCTTCTGTCATCCCATCATTTTTATTCATTTATTTATGTGAGAAGTCATCTATTCTTTCACTCATCTAACATGTCCTAAATGCCAACTGTTAACCAGTGCTAGAATCTAGTTCCTACCATCAAGTAGCTAAGAGAAAGACCAAACCATTTCAGTTCTCTCTCATCAAGTCATATGCTCTTGGTCAACACCAATATTTCTCTCTAGTTTACAGATGAGAAAACCAAGTCACAGAGAAGAGAAACTATTTATCCAGGGTCACATAGATGAAAGTTAAGGGTCACTTAAAATACTAGTAAAATATAACTGCAGTGATAAAATTGTCATAGAAACCCTGTTCAAGAGATGATATGGTCCTCAGACCCAGGCCTCAGAAACCTTTAAGCACTTGTCAAAATTGGATTTTTAAGGAACACTGTATTTTCCTATTTTATTAAGCTTCCCAGGAGATTCTTGTGCACATAAGCTTGGGCACTGCTTCTGGAGAGTTTCGACTGCTATTTTATTGTTGTAAATCAATTTCCTTTTACAGTACATAGGGAAATTAGCCTGGGTTCTTCTTTAATTTAAAGGAAGAAATGAACAAGCCAATGTGAACCTCCATAGGACTTTCCTTACTACATCTTCCCCCTTTTTATTTCTCTAGTCTCTTTTTCAGGAATACAATAAAAACAGATTCCATTCATTCCTTTATTTTGACATTGGATCCATATAGCCCAATTTCTCACTCCATGGATATCCTGAGAAGAAAGAATAAAAGGCAGCAGACAGGTTGCCAAGGCACAAAGAAAAGAAGCTATTTATCCTAGATGGAAGTTATGGGTCACTTAAAATACTAGTGAAATATAATAACTGCAATGATAAAATTGTCATAGAGACCCTGTTCAAGAGATGATGGTAAGACCTTCTCAGTCTTTTGCAATCAAGATGTGGCATCTCTGTCACCTGCTCCTATCTAATATTCCCTTAGGAACTCTTATCCAGGATGATAGCTATTACCCTGCCCAGAATGGTACAGTCAAGAACAGTCTCTATCTAGCCAGACTGCCAGCAGAGGGTTTTTTTAAAATCACCTCTGAGCCTCCGGGGTGGCACAGTACCAGCTGTAATGGGGCCCATATTTAGCCTATGCAGGCAGAAATAAAAGAAACAAACCACCTAGTTTGTAATTTAGTCAATTGCAGAATACTAAAGCACAGAGAAAGAACTCTCACCTTCCTTACACTTCCTTGGTCAGAATCATCTCTCCTAGTCATACACTTTTTTTTTTAAAGCAACACCAGTAATATTTTTCCAGTTACAGATAAAAATGTCAAGGCACAAAAGATTAAGCAACTTATCCTGGGTCACTACTATATGGAAATGATAGATCATTTAAAATACCAATGGGCTAATACAAGGAGTTTAGTGCCTTGGAATGTGAGCTAGAAAATAAAAGAAGCATTCAATCTAGCACCTTTTTAATAAAGACGAGGAAATTTCAGTCCAGAGAGTGTGAGAATATTGTTCCAGATCAGATGGGGCCTGGAAGTTCTGCTCTCTGAACAGCCAACACTTTTTCCATGGCACCAATTACTCTCAACTCTGGCTGCACATTACAATTACTAGGGGGCATTCAAATCAAAACAGACAAAAACTTACAGGCATTGATTCTCTGGATTCAACACCAGGAATTCTGACCAACTGGTCTGAAATGAGATCTGAGCATCAGTGTTTTCAAAAAGCTATTCTGGGTGATACTAATGTAATGCTAAGGTTGAAAAACACTGAACTACATCAGTGGTTCTCCAACCTTACCAAGTTTCAGAATCACTCCAAGCTGGTTCTTACCCTCAGAATTTCTAATTCAATATATTTGGGGCAGAACCCAAGAATTCACATTTCCAACAAGTTATCAGCTAATACTGATGCTACTGGTCTCAGGACTACACTCTGAAAACCTACTGCACTCAATGAGAATGTAATAGTACATTATGACTAAAACTGCCTGTGTTAAATTTCTGATTCCACCATTTCCCAGCTGAGAGAAGATGAAGAAAAGTTACTTATCCTTTATGGCAGTGGTTATCAACTGGGGTGGAGGAGTGGGGTGAACTCTCTCCTTTCCCATGCCCTTGGGGACCATTTGGTAATATCTGGAGACATTTTTTGTTTTGACAAATGACAGCCTGTCACAATTTAGCATCCTGTGGGTAGAGACCAGGGATGCTGCTAAACATCCCATATCGCACAGCAAAGAATCATCCAACCTAAAATGTCAGTGGTGCCAAGGCTAAGAAATTCTGCTTTATAGCTTTAGTTTCTTTATCTGTAAAATGGGGATTATGAGTTATCTGCCTCTTAAAATACATGTGAGGGTTAAATATGACATGTAAAGAAACTGACACTGTGCCTGGCACATAGAAAATGTTTATAGAATGTTAGTTATCAAAGCTAATCCCTTTAATGCGTAGTCACCTGCCTACAATTTAAATTCCAAAGATTTTGATAAGAAATATGGGGAAAGCAGCTTCCTTAAATGTAGAAATGGTACTAATGTACCTCGTGGTGGGGAAATGGGAGCAGACTGCCCAGGTGCAGACAATAAGGGGGTGCATTGTCTGTAAGCAATTTATTTTATTTTATTTCTTATTTTATTTTTTTGGTTGGGGTCTCTTTAACCCAGGCTGAAGTGCAGTGGCACACTCACAGCCACTGAAGCCTAGACCTACTGGGCTCAGGAGATCCTTTCACCTCAGTCTTCCAAGTAGCTGGAACTACAGGTATGCGCCACCACACGCAGCTAATTTTTTTTATTTATTGTAGAGACAAGATTTTGCCAAGTTGCCCAAGCTGGTCTTGAACCCCTGAGCTCAAGCAATCCTCTTTCTTGCCTTAGCCTCCCAAAGTGTTGGGATTACAGGTGTGAGCCACCTTGCCCACTTAAGCAATTTAAAACAATAATAACCTGGACTAAAATTGGTCTGCTTTTTATTGTCACCAAGCATCAGAAAATACACACGTTATCAATAGACTACTTCCTACCCCTGAGGCATATCACTTTCATAGCTGTCTCCAACCCCATGCCACTGTATGTTACAACTTTTTTTGTTAAGTGAGAAAGAAGGATTTACTGAGAGGACAGTAGATCTCCCACAGTGGGAGGGGACCTGAAGGGGTTGCCCATAACAGCTTATTAAAAGCCTAGTGCTTGACTAAGTATTTTATACATATTAGCTCATTTACTAATTTTAGCCACAAACTATAAGGAAAGTGTTAATATTACTCCCATATGATAGATAAAAAAAACTGAGAACCAAAGAAGGTTATTAATGGACTCACAATCACACAGCTAGTAAGTAGTGGAGCTGAAATCTGAACCCAGGAGTCATGTGCCAGTGTCTATGCTCATCGCCATAGAACCAGATGGTCTTCAGTAATATACCACTGGCCATCACAGATTACAGTTAAGGAAACATTTAGGAGAACCATATTTCGACACTCCAAATGCACTAGGTTTCTTCCTATCAGAAAATAGAGCAGATCCAATGTCAAGTAAATTTTCCTGTGCTACTAACATTGGGAAATGTTTACAATGTGGTAAGTAGTTGGGACTCCTCTCATAGGCTATAGGTCAGAACCATGATTTGGTTGACCAGATATCTGTCTCCAGCAGCAGTTATCTGAATAAAATTTGTTGACTGAATTAGTGTTTGCTGACTTCAAGTGGAGAAATGGTCAAGGGTCTGACTCCCACAAATGCGTCTGCTTGTTTGGGGGCAGAAAGGAACGTCTGCCACCCAGATCTCTGGGATTTTTTTCAGATGTTTTGGGGGACTTCTACCTAGGGTTGGTTTGCCTCAGTGTGAGTAAACTTGTGTTTGGCTTCTTTTGTGCTGAATAATGGTATCAAGAAGTCTAATTTTACAGATAAAAAACAGTATTAATCATTCAATTTTAGGATTTGGTACAAAGGTATTGGAGCAAGAATTGGTGAAATATAGCTCCAGGGAAAAATAATTCATTTTTCCCATGAAAATATTCTGCTTCTAAATTTGCTCCTGAAGACAACATATGTTGTGAACATTGTCAAATGTATGAGTCAGGCAAGATTGTAACCATTAACTCTAAACTATCTAAATGACAAATAAGGTTATAAAGAAAAGGGTTAAATCTGGGACACTCACTCTTCAAAGATGACTTCAGATATCTTCTCACTTCTACATTCATCAACATACACAACCGTGCAGGTGGTATTTAATAAATGTTTCCACAAGGTGGAATAAAATGAGAGAGGTTTGGAAAGGCTTACCTTTTTACCCAATGAGAGGTGGTAAATAAAAATATCATTTGTCTAATGCTTCCAAGAGATGAGCAGTACCATTTAAGTGTATATTCAAATAGCAGAAAAGCCAGAATTTTACCTTGATCGTTCTTTTTGAAAATTATTTAAAATATGTTACTCATTTTCCTACCGTCTTAAAAAAGGCACACAGCATTTTGTGCTAATTTGCGGCTTAAATAATGATAATTAACATAGAGCGGTATATAATAAAATAATGCTTTCCAGTGTGACTAACACATTTCATCCCTGTATTTACACTAAGTGGTCCTTTTTTTTTCAGTTCTTCTATTTTTGCTGTTTCTGTCATATTTTCTGATGCCTATGGGTTTTACCTCTGGTGAGCTTACCTCTATTCTATTCTTCTTGCCTCTTCTATTGTATCAAAGTCCGGGAATCCAGATAACTAAGCTTGTTTGAATTGTTTGGAGCATAAGCGTAAACAGGTTCTAAAGGAAACATTGGAGGGGTCTCCTATGAGTCAAAGAAATAATTACATCATCTTAATGATTACTATTTTAACTTCTTAGCATTCTTAGGCCCCAGGCTAATGTGGCAAACTTCAAGTTAGTGCAGTTTTACTGTGCTTTGTAAATAAAATTAATTTTGTCATGTACCCTTAAAAATAAAAACATCTACTTCAGCATCAAATTAAAACAGAATATTCTCAAACTGGTAAAGCAGATAGTCTTACTGTGTATTTTCAAATAAAGAAATGATGACTTATGTGTCAACTGATTTGCCTAAAGCAGGCAAAAACATAGCTCTAGGGCAGAAGTACTCAAAACTTGGCTGTGTATTATAATACCAAAGCTGGGACCTCATCCTAGACTAACTATATAAGAATCTCTAGACCTATGCATTGACAGTTTTAAAGAGTTACCCAAGTATATTTTCAGTAGCATCAAAAACCAAAGAATAAATATAACAGAAGCTGTGTAAGACTGTTTACCACTAAAAACTATAAAACACTACACAAAAATCTGAGTAAACATGCAATGTACATGAGTACAAAGCAGAGCCAATATTCTAAAGTTATTATTTTTCCCAAACTGATCTATATATTCAGCGTAACCCCACTTAAGTATCTCAGTATGTGAGATGATCTCAGATGATGATAAAATGATAATGAAATTCAAAGCATAACCAAGACTATCCTGAAGAAGAACAAATCTATCGGGCATGCACTTTTGTAACAAAACATACTGTAAACCCATAATAGTTAAGCCAGGGTGATATTGGTGCAAGGATACACAAATAGAGCGATTAAACAGAACAGAGATTCCAGAAACAGAACCACACATGAGTAGTCAACAGATTTATTACAAAAGGATACTGTAGTACAGCTGGAAAAGATAAATAAAACTAGGTCAACTGGATATCCAAATGGAAAAAAAAAATGCATCTTGACCCAACCACACTAAGTACAAATGACAATTCCAAATGTAGTACATCTTTAAATAAATAAGGTAAAATAATAGAGTTTTTGGATGAAAAAGTAAAATCATTTATTTATGACCTTAGAGTTTAAAAATTTCATGAATAGACATGAACAGTACTATCACAAAGGAAAAATCTGATGAATCAGACTATATTAAAATTAAGAACATCTGCCCATCAGTACATAGCATTAAGTGAAAAAGGAAATCCTAGAATGAAAGAAAAGGTTTACAGTATGTATATCCAACAAGGTCTCATCCAGAATGTATTAAGAACTCCTACAAATCAAGAAGAAAAAGAAAACCCAATAGAAAATTGGGCAAAATACTAGAGCAAGAACTTCAAATAAAGTGGTTAAACAAATTATCAGTAGGCATAGGAGAAGGTACTTAATTTCATTAATCAGCAGGGAAATGGACCTTAAAGCTACAAAGCAATGGTATTACACACCTACCAACATGGTGAAAATGACAAAGACACACAATATCAAGTGTGGATGAGGTTATGGAGTAAGTGAAACTCTTACATATTATGAGGGAATGATACAACCAATTTGGAAAACTAATTAACAATATCTACAAAACTGAACACACATATTCCTTATGAGTCAGAAATTCCATTCCCAACAGAAATATATCCTCAACATAAATAAATGTCCCTATGTACACCAAGAGACATGTCTCCTAAAGTGCTCACAACAATACTTTCAAAATAGTCAAAAATGAAAAAGTAACCAATTGCCTGCCCATCAGGAATAGAATGGACAAATTCTATATTCATATACACATGAGAATTCGCATACTAATAAACAATGAGAATTAACAATGTACACACAGATAATTAACATACAACACACAGCAAAATGAACAAATGTCAAACATAATGTTGGGTGAAAGAAGCCAGACACCAAAGAATACATTCTGATTACTGCAATTACGTAAATTTCAAAACTCACCTGGTGATAGAAGTCTAGAGTGTCGTTACCCTTGGCTGGGGGTAATGACTGGAAAGGACACATGAGGAGCTTCTGAGATGCCAATGATGTTCTGTTTCTTGAGGTGGGTCCTTCAAGTCACATACTAAAATTTATTGTGTATGTTATACTTTAAAAACTAGACAAACAGAAAACTCCCTAGTTTATTCTAACATGTAGCCAGAATTCAGAACCACTGGGTTAGAGCTCAGATCAGATTTCCTTCCTCCATTTGTTTCTTCCCTCGCTTTTTCCTTTCTTTCCTTATTCTGCGCACCATGCCTTTCTCTACCTAATTTTCTGCCTCCGTAAGTGCCAAGCACAGTTCTGGGTGCAAAGAGTACAGAAAATAAAAAGCAATCATCCTTGCTTTTAAGAAATGAAACATTTTCTTGTCAATTAACTTCAGTCTGTCTCCTGATCATAAGATTCACCTGTCTACACTGCAGTGGTTACAAGATTATCACTAATTACAAAGTTATCACTAATTATAACTGCAAAGAAAAGTCTCCATGATCTTCTTGAATAATTGTAGCACTGGTGCACAGGACAGGACCGCAGTAGTGGCAAACTCTATTAACAAGTGTTAATTACCTAAGATTATATTGATTGACCCCAGGTGTAACAGAGTATGTAAAATAATGAGCTGAGTTATGGCACTAAGGTTCTAGAACCCTCTTAATGCTTAAATTGTATCTCAAATAAGAACTATTTCACTCCCTGTCTTATTCTCACTCAACACCACATGCTTTCCTGAATATAATTATTGTAATCTTCTTTCTCCTAGTCTGTCTTTTGCAAGCCATGTGAGAAACTTAGGCTTTTTTCCCTCCCTTGTATTATTCCCTCTGCCTCTCTTAACAGTCTTGCTCTGAGATAAATAAATAAAGCAAGATCTCTGCAGAATCTAGACTTTGTAGATTTCCACAACACATCTCCATGCTCATATCTTTGTCCCCAGGCACTTCTGATAACCAAGGCACCAGATGACATAGAAAGTCAAAATAAATTATCTTTATCTTTCACAGCACACTCTGTCTCTTAAGAACGTGGCTATTGATTATTTGACAATGGTCATTATGTCAAGGTTTGTCTTCATAAACAAACAAAAGATGCACTAACCTTGGTCTGCATCCTGCCTTTAGTTCATGCACCCTCTGACTGCTATAACCAGAATGTCTAGATGCTCAAATGGCAAGGGGCTTTGAGAAGTTGCAATGACTTCACTTTTTGGCACAAATTCCCTTCACCTATACATTCCCTCTAACCCAGATAAGCCATCCTGATGAAAACACTTATAATGTTTCCAAGAAAAGAACATTGATCAGTTCACTGAAACTCAAGTCAGTTCACAGGCTAAATGTTGCTTCCCAGGGCAGCCCTCCCTAAACCTTCCAGTAGAGCTTAGGTCCCCACATTACAAAACTTCAAATAACCACATAATTTTTCTTTATAGCAATTAGTCCAATGGCAACTAATTATTTTTGTGATTATTTATTTCATTCACCAATATATCTCTAGTACCTAAAACAATGCCTGGCACATAGTAGATGTTCAAATAAATAAATGAATGTGTGGGTGAGCCTCATAAGGAACTTGTTAGTTTTTTCATTGTTCTATAAGATTACTGTCTCTTATTATAAGTAAAGCACATCACGTCTTACTTTGTCCTCAGAATACGTATACAGCAAATAGGTGGCCATCAACTCCCATATCAAAGCCCCTTAATAATTATGAATCATGATAGATATTTTTAGGTCAAAATTCTTAGGTTTTATATAAGAAAATTCTGAGTTTTCATGTCTTACTGGGTTTCTCTGAAGAGATCTGGGTCATGGGGTCAAACTCCAAACGGGAGGAGGAATAAAGTCATCTACATTCTCTGTTCTTTGGCATTAGACTAGTACTTATGACTCTGATATGTCAGATTGTGTTGAGATCTTGATAAAGTCCCTCCAGTTCTATGCTTTTGGGCCTCTTCTCTATAAATCTTGAAACTGGACTGGATCAAACAGAAGGTTACAATGACTCAACATATCTGTAGGCCCATACCTTTCTTCATTCATCCCTTCAGCAAGTAGTCTTAAATGCATAGAATGTAACCAGTCTTGGGCTAGGTACTGGAGATTCAGCAATGATCTTGCCTTTAAGGGATCCAGTCAGAACTGGAGAGAAGATGGTGGTTAGGGAAGTCTTACTGGCATAAGAATTTTCTATACCAGTGATTTTAGCATGCATCATAATTAACTGCAGGGCTTGTTAAAACACAGATTGCTGAACCTCATCCCTAGATTCTGATAGGCTTGGGTGAATCCGAGTTCCTGCATTTTTAACAAGTTCTCAGGTAATGCAAATGCTACTGATCTGGAGACCATACTTTGAAAACCACAGAGCTGGATGAAGTGGAATATTAAATAAGAACATAGTTCAAATTCGTTGGATGGATAAATGAATGGATCGATCAAAATCAGCCAATCAGTATAAATCCATCATTACATCAGTAGCACAAAACCTAATGAAAGGAGGCCATAAAGATGGATTTTGAAAAGGTTTATTTATTGCAAAGCTATAAAAAATTCTTTCTCTTCTCTCGCTGTGGTCACTAACATGACTCATCATTAACAAAAATGGTCTGGCTGAAATTAATCAACGTTCTTGTCCCTATTTATGTGTTGCTTTATCTGGAGTTGCAATGGGCCTTGCCTCCTCTGGAGTGTAATTTGCGCTGACTCATTTCCCAAGTCACCAACAGAAAGGTCAGCATGGTTCCAGTTCACCACTGAAGGCATATCAGGAGCTATTGATCAGGAGTTGCACAGTAGACAGATTAATGCAACTCATCTGGGTTTTCTTGACCACCTTGCCAAGGATCTGGTAAGTTGGACTATAGGTCAGAAACGCACATTGGCATTTGTCTGTGGGTAGAATATGCAGTCAGCAGCATAGAAAATTGCAAGACTGATGCAATAGAGAGTGCTTAAGTGCATAAACTTTGTTTATATTCAGACAGAGGTGGAGGTAAGTCCTGATTCTGTCACTTATAAGTTACATGATCAATGTCTCTAACCCACAATTATTTCTTCTTTAAAACAGGCACAACTGTAATAAACAACTCATGGGATTGTTGCACATAGTATTTTAGCACAACATGGACAGCATATTAACCATTCAACACATTTTAGCTAGTTATTCATTAACTTCTCAAACGTTTTAATCACATGTATTAATGCTTTTATACATTAACTTTTGTAAGTAAAAAACTTAGAGTTGGCATCTACCCTTCACTTTAGGCTGGGTCTGTAGGAGAAATTTTACTGCTTGTTTTAAAATTCTGGGCTGAGAATGGAGAGGTTCATGTGCATTAACTTCCATTTGCCCCATGTCATAAAGATTTCTACACCATGTCAGGATTCATTTCCCATTAAAGGTACCAAGAAGAGAGCTGTAGAGGAAGATAGTTGCCTTTCTAAAAATCATCTTTAAAAATAAGGATAGAATACTTCCAGTTTCCCTCTTCACCAGGTTTCATAAACCTTTTCTTGAATCTAGCAGTATTTTCTAAGATATGAACATGAAATTAGGAATGTTTCATATCACTTCAAGGGTCCAACACACCTGATTTCTAGTCCTGAATCTACCACTGTAAGCTGTGTGATCTCAGAAAAGTTACTTAAGTTCTCTACATCTCTGTCTCATCATTTTTAAAATAATACTACTACTAATGGAATTATTGCAAATATGAAATGTCAATTCATTTTCCACTACCTGAAATATGCTAAGTGTTACATATCAGCTGTGTGAACTCTTATTGTCTTATCCTATTATGTGACCCTCATTCTAATGTTCATGGATTTATTAAAGAAATCCATGTCCCTCAGGATTGAAAAGGTTTCAATTATATTCCCTTTCAACTTCTTTTAAAAAAATAAAACCCCTAATCCTTTTAGAAAGTCTACATTTCTTTCATCCCTTAGAATGCTATAGTCATCTAGCAATTTCTTTTACAGCTACTTCTTCAGTCTTTCTGGCAACATTTAATAAGACTTTTTAAGGGTAGGCCTTTCATCTACCTTGCCAAGTACAGGGTCTTGTCCATAACAGGTACTCAATAAATATATGTTGAATGGATGAATGAATACATGCAAGATGTGTAAAAGTAATTGTGGAATTAAGCTAAAAATAAGCCAGCTTTGTTCCTCTGTAGACATGCATTGGGGCTCAATTACCACATTCCCTTCAAAAAATTGTCCCAAATCAGTCACTCATAGGGAATTACACAAAGTCCTATTAATCATAATGCTATTAGAAAACACAAGGATGGGAAAGGGAACTGTCACCTCTGCATTGGGCATCTTTCATGTCTCACTCTGGCCAAAAATCCACATCATCTAGACTGAGCCAAGATCAAAGGGAAAACACCTGGGCACTCATCTTCAGGAGTCATTGTTGGTTGAAAATTGACAGAAACCCAACTTGTTTAGAACCCCATGGACTGTCAGTGAACATTTAAAGTAAATTAAACCAATTTACTCCCCTGTTTAAAACTACCCAATGACATTCTGTGACATTTAAAATAAAACCCACACTCCTTACTATAGCTTAAAAGGCCCTACATAAACTGGATTTTGCCTACCCTTTTACTCAGCTACTGTTTTCTCAGAGAACCACCCCTCCTGCCCCCTCACTTCTAATGGGCACTCTTTATTTTTTTAAGACAGAGGTCCACAAACTTTCTGTGAAGGACCCAATTATAAACATGTTAGGTTTTGAGGGCCATTCTTTCTATGTCACAATTACTCAACTCTGCCATTGTTATATGAAAACACCCATAGACAGTGTATTCATGCATGAGTTCCAATTGGTTATGTTTCAATGAAATTGTATTTACAAAAACAGGAGACTGACTGGATTAGGCCTGTGGGCCATAATCCCTTCCCTAAGATAATACCCTTTCTGTCACTCTCTATCCTCATATTTTGCTTTAGTTGCTGTCGAATATTTTCAGATTTGTTAGTTATATGGTTAGCCACTAGGATGTGAACTTCCTGAGGATAGATCTTTGGTTTGTGGACTGCAAGGTCTTTAGCACCTAGGACAGTTCCCAAGTACACAGTGTCTGTTCAGTAACAGTTGAATGAATGACTTCAATTTCTATTTGTTGTCACTCACTACCCAGATCTCCCTTCAGTTCTCAAAACACTCCAGGATCATTCTTGTCTCTTCAACTTTGCACTTGCTTTTTCTCTATGCCCAAAGCATCCTCTCATATTGACATATTTGCCTCTTCCTTTCATTAAGGTTTCAGATTAAATAATTATTTGGCATAGCCTTTCCTGATCATGCTAAACAAAGCTTCCCAGAAGACTCCACCACTCTGTCTTATTTCCTCCTCTTATTAAGAACTGGAGTTTTTAACTTTATTTTTGTACATCCTCCCCCATGACTCTGGAAAGTTTCTCAGCTTCCTTAAAACTCGGAAAAGTGTATGACACTTAGGAAATATTTTCAACAAATATTTGTCTAGGAAAGAGCATTTAAAAATTTAACGTGTGTCTAATCCATCCAAAGATCATGCTAAAAGGCAAATTCTGGGTCACTAGGTCTGGGACAAGGCCTTGAAATTCTGCATGTTTTACAATCTCTCTGGAGATGCTCGTGTTACTGACCCACAGACTGCACTTTGAGCAATGAGAATCTGATGAATATTTTTGACTGCCAGACAAAAATGCTCCCTTCCAAGGCAGGAAGTGGCATGTGGACTGAGGATCCTTCAAGAGTCATCTGAGGCAGCCTGAGTCAAAGATCAAAGTGAGAGACCATTTCCATTCTTAAAAGGCACATCCAATGCAAACTGATAAGGACAGATTTTTCTGAGTCACTTAAGTGGTTTTGGCCTCAGGCATCAGGTCTTCAATGAACAGAAATTGAACAACATTTCCCATATTAAATTCATCCTGAAAATGCTGAATCACCCATGGGGAACCAAAATGAATCTGTCTTCATTCTGTGTTCAGCCATGTCTTTCTTTCAACCACTCTATTGCATATACCTCAGTGTGGTAGCCCTGAGAGATCTCATGTTTCTGCAGAACCATGGACCATACTGCTAATGTAATACAGTGCTGACTTGACCTGAAACAGGACTCCCCATCTCACAACCAAAAGGGAATGGATCCAACAGGGAAACACAATATGGCAGAGTAATTAAGAGCTATCGCTCTGCAGTCTGATTACCACTTAATCTTTGTGTGACCTTCAGCACAGTACCTACACTCTGTGTTTCAGTTTCATTCTTTTAAATGGGATAATAATGAAACCTGACACATAAGGTCATTGTGATAATTAAAGGAGGTGATCTTTTTAAAGAACATGGCACTGTGCATGGCACATGTGCATATTAATGAATACTAGCTTGAGTTTTTTTATCTTGCTTTTCCATACAATGTTGTTATCTTGTGTATTAAAAGTTACCTCACATTCTATAATTTCCAAAGTAATTTTAAACATAATATTTAACACAATTATTTTAAAATAATAGCAAAAATGTGGAAGTTTTACTGTTACCAGGCAACATAGTGTTACTTGGTTTCATGTAATTCTGAAAATAAATCTATAAAGTAGATATAGGCATCTAAATTTTGCAGATGGGGAAACTGAGAGTTGAAATGGTTAAAAAAAAAAAAAAAGACTTTTTTAAAAGAGATCATTCAGCTAGTAGTGTCGGAGAAAAATTTTGAGCCCAGATCTGGCTGACTTTAGGGCTCCTGCTCTTAACCGCTATGCTATACCATATTTCAATTTATTTCACACATCTAAGTATATATTTAGATGTCCTGGCTCCAGACAAGATCTCTTTCCATCACAACACCAACTCTTTGTGTTTTTTCCCCCTGTAAGTGAGAGAGTTCTTGTCAATGATCATCAAACATACTTCCAAGTCTGAAAACCAAGTTCTGGGTTCTACTCTGGTAGCTTTGGGTATTTTCCATTTATTTGCTTAATTCTTGTCACTGAAAAAATGTCCTGTTTGACAGAACTTTGGCCCAATGAACATAAGACTTCAATTCTCAAGGATGCTTTTGATGACCATGCTGTCCCTTATGTTCCAGTTATCCACTGCCAATGAACAACTATCCCAAAATTTAGTGGTGTAAAACAACAGCAGATTCTTTGTGTCAACAATTCTGAAAGGGCAAAGTATGTGCATCTTCTCTCTGCCTACAACATCTGGGACCCCAGTTAAGAATACTTGGGCTAAGGGATGACTTTAACATCTAAGGGCTGAGGTCATCTAGCAGTGTTTCACTCATGCCAGGAACATGAACTGGGATAAATCAAGGGCTGGGCTCAGTTGGGACTATGGACCAGAGCACCTACATGTGGACTCTCTGCGTGGCTTGAGCGTCTCACAGCAAGGCAGCTGTATTCTGAAATGTGGAAAATCTGGAGAACAAGCATTTTTGGACTCAAAAGTCATATGGTGTCACTTTTTGTAATACTCAATGGTACAAATGAATGACTAAGAAATGGCAATATTCAGGGGAAGGGAATTAAACACTACTTCTTGATGTGAGAAGCAAGGTCACAATGTTAAAGAGTACGTGGGATGGAAGGTATTGTTGTGGCAATCTTTGGAAAATATAATCTGCTGCAACCTTTATTTCATTTTATTTCATTTTTATATCAATATATTGTGGGGTACAGTTAAGGATTAGGTATACAAATATGCTTCATTCAGGTACCCTTGGGATAAGGGGTGTTTCCCCGCCCCCAGACAGATATTGCTACTGTTAATCCCACCTCCCTTCCCCTCTCCCCTCATAGTTTCCCACCCTATCAGTGTTACGATGGATGTTCAAGGTCCACTATATAATCTAGTCGTAATGGACATAATATTCAACATCACATAGTTCACTCAGTTAGTGTACCTCAGTTCTTTAAAATGGAAATTCTTAGGGAATAAGTAGAATGAAAAGTCTATTCTTATGAGTTTTGTCTTTCCTTGGTATAAATCAGCAAATGCAAGGACCAGGGACCAAGTGCTGAGAAATCATTATCCTCAATAATTCTTGAGGATGAGTAGAGTTAGGGTAAAGGAAGAGCTTTAAACACTGACTGACTCCCACTTTGATTGCTCGAGTTAGTATTTGCTGAATGCCTCCTCTGTACTAGTCCTTGCTTTAAGTATTTTTCATCATTAATTCTCCCCTTATCAGATGAGGAAACTGAGGAATGGAAGGTGAAGAAACTGACTTAATATCATGAACTGAAAGAACTGGCAATGTCAGTTGAACCCAGGAAATCTAACAGGGTCAGCACTCTCAGTCACTGTGCCTATTTCACTCTTTTCAGAATTACTTTTATATAGCAAGGGGTCTCAAAGAAAGAAGCAGCATGAGAAAAGCATGCTAAGAGGAAGTAGCAGGAGATAAGCAAGAGAATGGGAGGATTGGATTTAGAAGAACAGAGGTGAGAGTGGAGACCTTATTAAAATGCACTCAATGGGAAGAAATGCAAGATTCCTGTCTGTGTCTACAAAGGAAGCTGGATACTTGCTCAGCTTTCTGAGGCTCACGGATGAGGAGAAGAGGGTTGGAGATGAGTGTCTGCCTTTGTGGCTCCGCCTTCTCCACCCACAGTCTGTCCTCAGACTCTCCTCCATCTTAAAATAAAAAGAATCAAAGATAATTGCTATATTTTTGGCATGCATAGCTAGAGGATGGTGGTGGCAATCATGCAATGGCTTGGAGAAGTAGCAGGACTGGGGTTTGAAATCTAGAGTTTTATTTTGTTCATGTTAAGCTTTCCTTCAACATCAGTTCTCTGTTGTTGACTTCTACATTTTAACCAAAATCCTGGATCTCTTCTCTGAACTCCAGACTCATCTAGTTAACTGCTTACTCTAAATCTTCCCTTCGCTGTCTGGTAGAGATATTAAACTTAACATGAACAAAATAGAACTCTAGATTTCAAACCCCAGTCCTGCTCCTTCTCCAAGCCATTGCATGATTGCCACTACCATCCTCTAGCTATGCATGCCAAAAATATAGCAATTATCTTTGATTCTTTTTATTTTAAATACTCAAACTTACTCTATACATATGTTTTGTTGGCTCTTCCTCTTGGAGGGACATATTGAATCTGGCTACTTCTTTTTGCATCACTGCTATGGCTCAGGTGTAACCCACAGTCATCTCTCTGCCCATCCCCATAGTGCCTTCTGCAATGATCACCTTACCACTCTTGTTTCTCTTCTTTCTGTCCTCCACAGAGCAACCAGAATGATAATTTTAAAGTATAAAGCAGGTGATGTCACTATAGTGCCCTACATACACTCTTATCCAATGGCTTCCTACTGTGAGCAGTACAAAACCCAAGCTTTTTATGTTGGTTTTACTGATGCCCTGGGAAGGAGACAACTCTGTCTTCTCTATTTTTTCACCTTTTCCCTCACTTCCTTTCCCCTATTTTGACCACTCTGGGCTCCTTTCTATTCTAATGCCTCAGGCTTGTTCCCATTTTGGGGACTTTCCCAGTTCTATTCTTGCTGTTTAGAAAGCTAATTCCCAGATCTTTACATTCAGATCTCAACTTGGATGCCCCAAATCATCTCTGATGATCTAGGTTTAAGCTCAAGTGGTAGGGGGTATACAGGCTAGTAGTGTACTTATTTATGTCTGTGTATATGTGTCTGTCTGTCTGCTTTTCCTACTAGAATGTTCCTTGAGGTAGGAGACCCATTTGCTTATTTTTCAGTAGAGTGTCTCATATTTGAAAGAATACTTAGCACATGGTTAGTGCTCAGTAAATATAAATCACTCACAGTGATTACCAAGTATTTGTTAATAAATATTAAAAAAACTGAGTGGCCTTGTAATTATGTTTATCTAAACTAACTAGATTTATTTGAAATAACCACTTTGTGTGTGCAGATAGACAATGATAAATAAAATGTGAAATCTTTGTATTTTATTTATATATATGGGAACACCCCTAAATGATTACACTATGAGTTTGTTTTGCCAAATATTGTTTCATAGCTAGTGCAGAAGGCATATGTAGGCTAAATTCAACAACATTTTAATGAATTCCCAACTGATGAAGTTCAAATTAATGATGCTTTGCTGTATAATTTGAGAAAAGTTATTTTTATTTTTCTGAAAAGTGTAATACTAATAAAAAGGTAACAATATATAGGCTTTTAAAGACATCTAAATATGCATTAAAAAGTGTACTGATTATCCTAAGAGAAAATAACGTTTTTTATAGGTTTGCAGTTTTTGAAAATCTGTGTTTTACAGCTTGCCTTTCTTGTGCATTCATTGACAATACCGACAAGATGCACTTAAAAGGGGGCTACATACATTAAAGAAAATTGTTACATTTATTAAAAATGACATCCATTTTTATCCTCTGGCATTAGAAAAAGGCAGTTATTTTCTCTGGGAAATGACAACAATAACAGCAGCAACGTAACAGTAAAAAGTAAGACACATTTTAACCCCGAATAGCTGTTAAAATGGTGTTCATGCTAAATAGCTCTTTAGAATTTGAAATATTTTCCATGGGAAGAGTAAAAGTGAAGACAATTTTAGAGCATAAAAAAGTTCCTCTGACCCAGGCTTGTTTAGATTGCTTGTCATTGTGTGTTTTATAGGAGGAAATTTGACTGCATTTTGAGTAACTGCTTCAAACTGACCAGGAAGCACAAAACTTTTAGTAGCAACTGAAGTAGTTGGGAACAGAATAACAAGGACCTCCCTCTCTCCCTTCCTTCCTTCCTCCCTTCCTTCCCTCCCTCCCTCCCTTACTCCCTCCCTTCCTTCCTTCCCTCCCTCCCTCCCTTCCCTCCCTCCCTCCCTTCCCTCCCTCCCTCCCTTCCTCCCTCCCTCCCTCCTTCCAGCACAAAACTTTGAGTAGCAGTTGGGGACAGAATGACAGGGCCAACTGCCCGCCCGCCCCCCTCCCTCCCTCCCCCCTCCCTCCCCACCCCCCACAGTAAGTTATTGAACACATTCTGGCACACAGCACTGTGCTAGTCATAGGGCAGATTGGAAAAGAACTATGAAGCAAGGTGTTGCCACATGGAGCCCCCAGTTCAGAGGGAGAAGAGGAGGGAGGGAGAGCAAAAAATGGAAGCTAAAACACCTAGGTGCCTATTCACAGGTAACAGGTAAACTGGTGGACAGCAATAAATATGCAAGGAAATGCCATTTGCCCTCATTTTAAAAATTTTCCTTTGGGAAGAGGAGAGATTTGAATCAGTCTATCATGACTGTTTTCTGATACAAAAGTTAGAATGTAGATCCTGACATTTTTCTAATTTCTAAATTGACCTATATGCAAATCATAAGTTTTAGATGTCCATTCAACAACGTACTCTTTTATAGAAAGTACTAAAACAAAATCAGGAATGTTCCAGAAAATACAGCACTTGCATGGCACTAAACAGCACTCATTTTTCTGTCAAATTCTTCTTGAAAAATGATTCAGTATTTTCAGGCTTTGTTCTGATTAAAATAAACAAGGCAGCATATCACTCTGTTTTTCTTTCAAATGACAGATTTTTCTCTTCATGAAGATGCGTAACCTGTTTTGATATGGACCACTGCCCACTGCTCTCCTGCTCTCTGACAGCTCAAAGCCCCTCACTCCATGTCCAACTGACACCTGCCCCAGCAGTGCCCACAGCTGTGCTTGCTCTGGCTCCCTCAGTACCCCTTGCTGGAAGGGACTTGGGGGAGGGGGTGTCCAGGTGATGTTTAAATTCCTTTCAGTGGGCATTTGTAACCAAAACAGAACCATACTAACTTAAGTAGGTTTCCAACTGAAGGACGTTTAGTGGTAGACATAGTTCATATTTTGTGGACCCCACACAACTGTTTCTCTGTTTCTCTCCCCCATCTCATTTTAGTTCTTTGGGACTAATATAACAGAATACCTTAGATTGAGTAATTTACAACCAACAGAAATTTATTGCTTACAGTTCTAGAGGCTGATAAGTCCAAGATCAAGGCACCCACATACTTTGTGTCTGGTGAGGGTCCATTCCTCATAGATAGCACCTGTCATGTGTTCTCACATGGTGGAAGGGCAAAAGGGCACCTTCAAGCCTCTTTTCCTAGGGCAATAATCCCATTCCCTCATGAAATACTCTCCTCTTAAAGGACCCATCTCTTAATATCACAGTGGGGTTTAGGTTTTAATATACGTGTTTTAGAGGGACACAGACATTCAGGCCATAGCTCGTTCTTTCTCTCTCTTAATCTCGCTCTCTCTCTCTCTCACACACACATTTTTGAGCCTGGTGAACACTTCAGACTTTCTTATTAAAATTACCCACAAATGGTTTTATCTGACATCATTTGAGAACCTGCTCAAAGTTTTCATCCAAATTTTAACTAATGTTTCATAGAATGATTTTTAAATGGCACAACAGAATTGTTATTAGACTTCATTTAAATGCCTGGAATGATTAAAAAGTGTAGGCCTGTGCTATTAATAATTTCCTTTCAAAGCACTGTCTACATAACTGGTTAATTCATTCATTAAAAAAATGTATTGTGTCATAAACTGTTCTAAGTACTCACCATGTCACTTAACACGATAGCTAAAGATCTCTGCCTTGCAGAGTTAACATTCTGGTGGGGAGAGAGAAACCTCATATAGTAATCATAACATATGAACAAACCAATTTATATGATAAAAATGTGATAAGCAGCCGGGCTCGGTGGCTCAGCCTGTAATCCCGCGCCTTTGGGAGGTTGAGGTGAGTGGATTGCCTGAGCCCGCGGGTTCGAGACCCACCTGGGCAAGCGAGACCTCATCTCTACAATAAATCAAAAAATTAGCCGGGCGTGGTAGCGCGTGCCTGTAGTTCCAGCTACTTGGAAGGCTGAGGCGAAAGGATCGCCGGAGCCCAGCAGGTCGAGGCTGCGGTGGCCGG
>CAUYQG010096921.1:0-21936 GCA_963574415.1 Tarsius wallacei
TTTCAGAGTTCTGATGTGTCTCTGTTTTTGTTTATTTTAAGTAATATTTTTATTTCTGTCTTGATTCCTGTGTTGATCCAGAAGTTGTTCAGCAGCATGTTGTTTAGTGTCCATGTCTTTGTGTCTTTTGGAGGAATCTTGCTGATGACTATATTTATTTTTATTCCACTGTGATCTGAGAAGATGCATGGTATTATTTTTATCTTTTGAAATTTATTTGCACTTAATTTATGTCTGCGAATGTGCTGATGAGTAGAATGTATACTCAGTAGATGCTGGTGAAGTGTTGTGTAGATGTATATTAGATCTTTTGATCGAGTATTGAGTTAAGGTTCCAGATCTCCTTATTTGTTTTTACCTTGATGATCTGTCTAAAGCTGATAGTGGGGTATTTATGATTATGAATCCAACTATGATTAAGAGTGAATATTTTCTCTTAGATTACTTAGTAGTTGTTTTATAAAAGCCGGTGCTCCTGTGTGGGAGGCATATATGTTTAGGTTGAATATTTCTTGATGGTGGATTGAATCTTTTACGAAATTAGGGTCCTTCTATGTCCTTCTAAACTTTTGATGGTTTTAAGACTGTCTTATATCAGAATAGCTAGAAATGCCCTCTTCTGTTTTCCATTCACCTGAAAGATCATTTTCCAGCTTCCAGCTTTGAGCCTGTGAGTATCCTTTGCAGTGAGATGAGTTTCCTGGAGACAGTAGACTGTTTATACAGTTTGCCACTCTATGTCTTTTCAGTGAAACATTTAGTCCATTCAGGTTAGTGTGATTATTTTTTATTTTATTTTTTTTATTGTGATATTGAGGGGTACATCTAAGGGTTAGGTACACAAATATGTCTCATTCAGGCACCCTTGTTTGTAAGAAGTGTCCCCCCCATCCCCAGACAGGTATTTACTGCCATTAATTGCTTCCCCTATCCCTCCCACCCCCCCAAATTTTAAATTTTTAATTGTAGTTGACGCTTGAACAACAAGGATGCAGGGGCACCAACTACTCCATGTCCCACAGTTGAAAATCCACATGTAACTTTTAACTCCATGAAAATTTGACTACTAATAGACTACTGTTGACTGGAAGCTTTACTGATCATATACATAGTAAATTAACACATATTTTGTGTGTTATGTGTCAGTATATGTTGTACTGGTATCTTACAATTAAGTAAGCTAGGGAAAAGAAAATATTATTAAGAAAATTATAAGGGAGAGAAAATATCTGCTGTTTGTTAAGTGGAAATGGATCATCATAAAAGTCTTCATCCTCATTGTCTTCTTGTTAAATAGGCTGAGGAGAAGGAGGAATACAAGGGGTTGGTCTTGCTGTCTTAGGGGTGGCAGAGTTGGAAGAAAAATCTATGAAGTGAATCTGTACAATTCAAACTCATGTTATTCAAGGCGTAACTCTATTATCTGTTTTTATTTTTATTTGTTGAGATAAAGTATCGCTCTGTCACCCAGGTTGTAGTGCAATGGCACAGTCATAGCTCACTGTAATCCAAACTCCCGAGCTCTTGATTCTCCTGCCTCAGCCTCTTGAGTATGCAGGTAAACGCCACCAAACCTGGCTAATTTAAAAAAAAAATTTTTGGAGACAGGGCCTTGCTCCATTTCCCAGGCTGTTCTTAAACTACTGGCCTTAAGTGATTCCCACCCTACTCCCCATCTCCCAGAGCACTGGGATTACAGGTGTGTGCCACTGCGCCCGGTCCAATCTTTTTTTTTAATTTTAAGAAATTTTGTTTCAAATCTGCTTAATAATTTTGATAGTATATTGTCCTGTATTAATATTTTCAGTATCTTTTATTTATTTAAATATTTTAAGCATGAGCATTGTTTCTTGTACATTTATCTGTGGGAATATTTTAAGACTGAGCATGAGGGCTAATATCCTTCAGAGGAGATTTGTGTTTGCTTTTGTGGGGTTGCAGAACCAACCTAGGCTTATGTTAAAATTTTGGCTTAAGGTTTTTAGATCCTTGAGGCGCTGTGAATTCAGGCTGTATGAAGCCTGACTTTGGACTAGGAATTCTCAGAGAAGAGTTTTACCTTCTCCACGCAGCACCAATGTTTGATAAGAGCAATTTTCTTTTTAGGCCACTTGGGAGATGAGAAAATTTATTCTGAACTTGCTGTTAAACTGAGGCTTAGTAACCTGGGGTTAATAGGACCATTTCCCATTACTCTTTCCACTCTGATCTGACCCTGGGCTTGGTTTCCATTCCCCCATACTTGAGGCCTTAGAAACTGAAGCTCAAGTTCATCTGGGTTTAGCAAATTCACTCAAGGTCAAAGCTGACTCTACTGATACTAATCTCTCTAAGTTTATCTTTCACTTAGTTTGTGGCCTCTATGTATTCATTACTTTCTTGCCAGAATATTGATACATTTTTAAATATTTTGAAAATATTAATCATGTTCAATTCTTTTCACTGGGAGGTTATGTCAGGGTATATATTCTACCATACTTTCAGAAACAGAAGTTCAAGTGACCCATTTTTACATATAAGTGTGATATCTCAAAATGGCAGTTTTCTAAACATGAGAAATTGATACTTGAATACATAAATTATGGTACCTAGTCTTTTCTGATCCAACTTAGTAATTTACTAATACTCATTTTAGAACAGGCAAAGACATTATTATAAACACTTATGGAATCAAAGTGATTCAGGAGGTGATCTCATGGGCAAGAACTATGTTTTGCTTATAGTTGTAGTTTCCAGTTCCTCTCCATGCAATTCTCCCCTTCCCTAATCACAAAAGAAATTTTTTAAAAAGGGAAAAGTCCAAGAAAAAAATCAATACAGTCTACACAGAGCATTATCTTATTAATGGATCCTTAATAATGAATGCACATGTTCTTCTGTATATGTGTGGTTTATAACTTTTCAGTTCAGTACTGGAGGGCACTGAATGAAATCTGCCTGCCTACAATTGCTTCAGGCTCTACGAGCAACCACAGAGGCTCTGCTTGTCATGTAGAGTAACTTGACATTGTAGAATTTTGCCATAGGAAAATCTGTCTTAGTTTTTATCTGCCACCAATAATGGGTTTTACCAAGTTAATATATATACCAGCTGCTAAGTTTCATACTAGTAATGGAAATCTAAAACATAAATCAGTCATACAATAGCCATTAAGTGTAACATGCACCAGTGAATGACTGTGGCATCATAAACACATTTTAATTATACATATTAGGGTTGAAGGCCAATAACTGGAAAGACTAGTTTTGAATTTATAAAATTTGGATACATTTTAATTTATAACATTCAGAATGTAGGAAATTTTACAGTTTGGCAATATAGTACTTTTTTTCAATTTAGCAGGCATTATTTTTAATGTCTGTTTTGTGTCAAATTGTTACTACTTTCTAGTGATGCAAAGATGGTCAAGATATGGCTGATGACTTTAAGGAGCTTACACTTGATTGTGGAGCTGTATGTCTAAATTAGTGATAATGCAGTATATTAAGTGCTGCATCGATGATAGGAAGAAAATGCTATAGAGGCCCAGAGGAGGGAATAAATAATTCTGCTTGGAAGAATTCAGGAAGGCATCCCAAAGGAGATGGTATTTTAGTCCAACCAAATGTGTTCAGGCTGAGAAAGAGTGTGATAAGAACGTTCAGTAAAGGTATATAGACTTGGAAGGTCCTGACTTTATCCAAGAATGGTGAGTAATCTAGTGTGCCTGAAGCATCGGGGTACCAGAGGTCTATTTAGGTAATTTGGAGCCAGATTTTGAAAAGCACTGAATACCACGCTTTTTAGGCTTTATCCTATAAGTAGTAAGGAAAAAAATAAGGTTAAGTAATAGCATCTGAATATATTAAAGAGCTAACCCTGCTAATAAACATGTAGAAGAAATTAGGGTACAGTGAAAGGGAGAAAGAAATGCAAAACAAAGCAAAAATACAAGAGACTGCCTTAAATTCATACTCTTCTATACACTTTAATACATTTATGTATCTATTCATTTGTTCTCTTCAAGACAGAGATTGTGCTTCAATTATATTTGTGTTTGTATTGCTTACCACAATGCATGTTACAACTGTAGAATAAATGAATTAATGAATGAATGGTCTAGGCAATAATTGTTGAAGGCTTTAAACAAAGTAGTAGAAATAGAGGCAGAATTTTATATGGGGAGGGCAGGCTTAGGGAAAAAAGTGTCGAAGATGAAGGTTTCTTACTTCTTGATATATATTGGGTTATGGTGCCTTTCACCAAAATAGGGAATATATGAAACACTTTTCAGGTAACTGAGAATGAGTTCATGTTGGAGCATCTTTCTTTGGCGGTCCTGTGGAAGAGGATAAGAAATTGGGTTTATGGGTCTGCAACCCAGGGAAAAGTCCTGGGCTGGAGAGACGGATGCAAGAAACATAAACACATAGATTAAAGATTCTAGTCAGGGTAGTGGATCACGCAGGGCAAGAATATAAAGTAAAAAGACTAGAGTATGGGGACTTGGGTCAGTAATATTTAAGGAGTGGATAGAAGAAGAGAATATAATATACAAAGCTAAAAGACTAATCAGAAGCATAGGATTATCAGGGAAGTCTGGTCTTTGAAGTCAGCAAGAAAATAGTTTTAAGGAAAAACTATGTTAGTAATTTAATAAATTCAGTAGTTTCCGATACAGATGCATACATATATATGGATTCATATGTAACATACATATATTAATATAAGTTTTGAAAGATAGCAAGATCACTCCTATCTGATGTTATATAAGTTTGGGTCTTAAGCCAGCAGGACAATTTCTAGGAAGAAGTGAAAAGAACAAAGAGTGAACACTTCTTGACCCACTTCTCATCTAAGAGAATGGTGCTCTCATTTTTCTAGTGGTCAGCCTGAAGTAGATTTTTTTTACTAAGTGTGTTTATATATTTCACTTCCATTGATTACATGCTTTAAAAGATTTTAATGTGGCCAAGTATTGAGGATGTAGCTGTAAGAGCCTTTATGTGGTAGTAAACTCCAGCATTTAATAACTGCTGAAAATGCAGCATCTTCTCTCTTATTGTATTTGACAGGTTTTTTGTTATTATTTTGGTACTCTTTATTTTGCCAAGAGGTAACTCATTCCCAAAGGTATTTTATGCCAGGGAAATTTCATTCCACTTTGTGTAGAATGCTAGGTTTTATATTATCTTTTGAGTGTGCATTTTTACTGTAGATTATAAATTACTGGAATTACTTAAGCAAATTTTCATACTGAAATTCTTTATTTTAAAACTGATAATGACCATATGTATTAAAAGGCTAGCCCAGAAACCTGCCAGCAAATAATCATCTTTGCCTTTGGGAAATAGTTAAGTCATTGCATCATGCTTGAATTACCATAGAATATATCAGTGGATATATTCTTTGATTCTTTTCTGTTCTTTTTGTTAAACCATATTTTTCTTTTATCATTTTTAGTAATGGAATTTGCTATGTCTGGAAAGCTTACCTGTAATTTACAGAACCCCATTTCTTTGTATATTTCACTCTGTTAGACTGCATATAGTAGTTGTACAGTGTTCGTAGAATGATTGCTGGGGGCCATTGAATGGAAATTGGCATTTATGAAGGTGCCTATTAAGTGCACTCTGGTTTGTGTCTTACACATATTAGTTCACTCAGTGAAATATCAGGCAAACTTGTAAGAGAGGCAGTTTACTGTAGTGGGATGGATGTGGATTGGAAGTTATACTGATCTGGGTTAGAATCCCAGGTCTAGCAGTCATTAGGTGGACAAAGTTACTTCACTCATCTGAGCCTAAGTTGTTTTTTTAGTGACAATGAGATCATTACCAGAAGAGTTATTATGATAATTAAGGGATGGAGATATATAATCTAGGATATTCTGTAAGTGGAGGATAATATTAATAAACCAGCATCATTAATAATAACTACTATTAAAAAGGAAATTAAATGTTTTTCTTGCTTTGGGTGCTATAATTAAATGAAAAGTCATGCATGGTGTACAGAAACATGGAAGGGTGTAGGCAACACCTCCCCCCCCCCCCCCTTTTGGATTCAGAGTCTCACTCTGTCATCCAGGCTGGAATGCATGGCAGGTTCTTGGCTACCACAGCCTCGACCTGCTGGGCTCAGATGATCCTTCTGCCTCAGCCTTCCAAGTAGCTGGAACTATAGGAGCACACCATCATGCCCGGCTAATTTTTTTGATTTATTGTAGAGATGAGGACTCACCAAGTTGCCCAATCTGATCTAGAACCCCTGATCAAAGGCAATCCTCTTGCCTCCATCTTGCAAAGTGCTGGTATTGTAGGCATGAGCCACCACACCCAGAGGCAATTGCCTTTTAATTAAAACTTAAAACAAAATTTAATTGAAATATTAATTTGATAGTTATGTTGGATATTACCAGTTTCTTAAGGACAGTGACTGTTTCCTGGAACTCTTTTACTTCCTGGGGTAACACCTTGCCCCCTGCCAAGACCTTAACTATTTATTTAATTGTATTCCATTGAAATTGTTTGAAGCAGCGTGCTTTTTTCACTAAATGAACCCAGCAAATTTTATTCTTTTATTAGAATATTTTTTTAATAAGACTACAGATACAGACAGTAAGTTGAGAAAGCCACCTGTTATCTTTTTGGCATGCCACCTAGCTGGTCCATATGTACTTGGTGTGGAGCGAAGCTTTAATAACTATCATTAGATCTGAATAGTGTCAGATTTTACACATTCAGGACACCCTAGGTAATTGGGTGATAGCCAGTTTATTTCCTTCAGCTAGTGTTAAATACGTCATACTTTAGGTTACTCTTGACATGACAAATTAAATAGTGTCCTAATCTTCATTAGCAGTTTGCTATCCAGTAACTTTTGTATGCTAATAAAAATAGCATAGGCTGCTGCTTCTGTGGTATTTATCATTGAACATGCCAGTTTTGTTCATTTGTTGACTCAGATAGATGGAGTTGTCATGTTTCTTTGCCAGAAATATTGACAGAACCTTGTGGGCTGTACTTGTTGTATAGACATTTGGTTCTCTAAACAATAATTTTCAGCTTAATTCTGTTGTTACTGTTACATTCTACTTTTCTTTTTCAGTGACTTGGGAAATGCTATTTTGTCATCAGTAAAAAGAGGGCGTGGTACTTGGTTACTGTGTATGTAGATTTTATATTCTTAGTTGATTTCATTAAAGAGCAATTCCAGGAAGCTTTGAGCCATCGTATCACCTTGTCTCATTCCATTATAGATATTGATGCAACATGGATCGCTGAACAGTATAATCTCTTTTGCACAGTTTCTATTGATCTTGTCCAGTAAATCATTGCATGCTGAATTTATTCTGAAATCATTTTGGGCATAAAAACTGTTCTTGAATTTGACAATCAGGTGCCTTCTTGTAATAGACAAACTTACACAAAACAGGGATCTAGTTATTTGTTTCTGTCTCCTTCATACTGTAGGTATTTTTCCTACTAAATTTCTCAAGGGAGTGGTCTCTACCGTGCAAATGTTTCCATTCACTTCTTTCTCACTTCTTGCAACATGGCTTCTGTAATCATTGTTCTTTTGAAATTGCTTTGTATCATCTGAAATGGCCTATTTTTTTTTTTATTTTTTTTTTCAGGATTTAGACTATGCTTTGACTTTCCTACTATTATTGACACTGTTGATTACTTTCTCTTATTGAAACATTTTCCTTTTTCACTTTTGGGACAGTGCAGTCCCCTGTTTCTCACACCTTTTTGTTTGTTCTTTTTGTCCTCTTAGTTGGCTGTTCTTTGTTCTCTGAGCCCAAGACTTCAGGCAACCTCCCTGCTTAGACTTTAGTTACATCTTCAAGACAGAAGATCATCCAATTCACATTTATCTTGCAACTTCATCATTTTTCAACTCTAATTTTTTTCACATATTCATATAGTATTTCCTGAGTATCATTTTCCTGATACTATGGGAGGTGGGATTGTTGTGGGAGATAAAGTTGTACCATGAATGTTTTCTACTCTATGAATTTGTAATTCAGGTTAGTCAATAAGATGTATACATGAGCACTCAGTAAGGCAGCGTGTAGAAAATACCTTTTTAGTGCTGTAGGTAGGTGAAGAATGTAGTGGCAATCAGAGAAAGTTTTATGGAGAAAGTAACACTTTATTTGGGTCGTAATGGATAGATAAAGGTTTGACAGCAAAAATGTGAAGGGAGGTGAATTTAAAGTATTTTACAACTGTTTAGGAGTCCTGTCATACCTTTTCTATCTTTAGCTGCACTTGTCCTAGTAGACAATAGGCAGCAATCACTTAAAATTAGAACCTGTAATCTTTCATCTATATTAGGCACATGGAATAACAGTATGCACAATAACTGATGTTATACACATATTAAAAAGTGTGTATTTTGGAGGCAGGACTTCAAGGAAGGTGTTAATTAACTATAACAATTTCATTTTCTGTACTTACTCATACCTATTATATATTACATGCCTTTGTTTTCCTTAAATAGTGTGCCATATTTCAGATGTAATCTCTGCCTTTTTAAATGTTTTATCAGATTTAGCTTTATGAAATCTAAATGAAAAGCTAGTATATAGTTGACCCTTGAACAAAGTGGGAGTTAGGGGCACTGACACCCCTCCACCCCGCTGCACAGTAGAAAACTCATGTGTAACTTTTGAGTCCCCAAAAACGTAACTACTAATAGCTTACTGTTGACTAGGAGCCTTACTGATAACATAAACTGTCAATTAACACATATTTTATATAAGTGTTAGATACATATTGTAGTCTTACAATAAAGTAAGCTGGAGAAGAGAAAATGTTAAGAAAAATCATAAGAAAATTGTGAGAAGAAAATATATTTACTATGTATTAACTGGGAGTATATTATCATAAAGACCTTCATCCTCGTTGTCTTCCTGTTGAGGAGGAGGAGGAGGTGTCAGTCTTGCTGTCTCAGGGCAGAAGCAAAATAAAATTCATGTGTAAGTGGACCTTTGCAGTTCAAACCCATGTTGCTCAAGGGTTAACTGCTTAGTGCTTCTTTCATTCTTCTTCATGGATTGTCACACCCACCTTTTGATTTCATGTTTTTTAACCAACATTTTAGTATGCTTTTCCAGTAAAAAATAGGAACCTACCTTTCTTATTAGCCAGTTTTAAGATTGTAATTTGACTGTTTTATGACACTTCTGTTCCAAATTTTATTTATTGACTTCTTGCTCTCGGTAGTTATAACCAGTGCTTAAGTTCAGATTCAAAGCATTCTAGGCTAAAGGCAGAGGCACACTTTGGTGGCAGCCATGAGGGAAGCAACAATGATCCCCCACAGTGATAGGACTGAAGCAGTCTAATGGCGAGCTCAGCGGGTTTGAAATAGTTTGCTAGGAAAAGGAGTCAGCAGGTTTCTGTCCTGATCCAGTCAAATTTATTTGCTGTCTGCAACTATTAGCAGCTGCTTCTTACCTGGGCTATTACTTTCTCTTTTATCTTCAGTAAGTTTCTAGTAAAACCTTCAATTAGAGGGATTTCTGATTTTTTTAAAACATAAGGCAGGCTTCATTCTAATCTTTATGAGATTCTTTTTTTTTACTTTTTATGGTAATAGCTCTATCTATAGTCTGCAGATTTTAGAAAACTAGTAAGAATTTTAGGGGCAATACATTGAGGATACTGTATACATTCGAATGTTGCTCTGCCTTGTGATTTAATGTTTAATCCTAAACTTCACTTTCATCTTATATATGTGTTTATAAACAATACAGGACCTTCTGTTGTGTGACTCTTGGCCTAACAAATTAATACAAGGTACATAGTAGGCAATTACCAATTCTATAATAAACGACTAGTCTTACTTTCTTTTTCTATACTATATCTTTTGCAGTAATACTAAAAATACAGCACTGAATATTGTATTATTAAAAGGTAATTCTCACAGGACCAAGTGTCTCATAGCCGGGCCTTCATCCAACAACTCTTTTTTTTTTTTTTTTTTAAGTTCTTAAAAGCTTACAGTCCAAACTGTTTCTGGCATTTAGTACAATAAAGTACCTCATGAAAGCTCATTTTTAAACTGAAGCTGCCTACCTGTAATATATTTAATGATATACACACATGTGTTGTAATTATCAATGACTCAATATTAAACTGAGTTCACCTACTGAAAAGATTTCATACAAGTTGACTCCATTTACTTTGATAAATAACCTCCATGTTGAACTCAGGTTATCAGTATTCTCATTGCTTTATAGGTGGTATCAACATGCTACTAGTCAGGAACATAAGTGAAATGGACCTTGACAAAAAACAGAGTATTGCATTTAGGAATGTGTACTTTTACTACAATTTGATTCCTGAGATCTGTTGGTCAAAGGCATGCAGGCTTTGAAGTGATTACCTGAAACAACATAACTAAGCTACTCTATGTGCTTGCTTAGCATTTTCTCTAGCTCAACTCTGGATTTTGGCTAGTCTGAATTTCTCCTTTTTTGAAGACTCCAGTTCTTGTTGAATAAAATATTTTGTCTCTTTCTATTTTGCATATTCCAAGTCCTTGCCTGCCCCAGTTGTCTTCAGTGATCTGGCAGAATAGGAGCATGTGTACAGCAAACAAGAATAAATTTGTTTTTCAACTATCTTTTGCTTTTCTTTTCCATAGCAGATTATTTTTTTTCTTTCTCATCTTTTCTACCCTTAAGACAACTGCACCTATAAAAGAGGAGAAAGGCAGTGGTATTTTAACATTCTTTTTAATTTTTATTGTGTGCATGGTTTTAATTAATACATAAAATGTATTCTTATTTATTTAAAAAAATTATATCTTCCTAGAAAGGTGATAGATTATACAAATATATGGAAGATCCTTGCCCTGAAGGATATATCTAGTTTGTAATTGATTTAAAAATAATGGAGACCACCTTGAGGAGAGAAGGAAAAGTTTAGGTGCTCCCTCTCTTACCCTTCTCACAATTTTCTAATGCTTTGATCACCTCAACAGAACACACTGATGTGGTCTCTGAACTAAAGAAAATTACTGCTGAAAGATAAAATTGAAAACAGTTGGAATACGAATGGGGAAACAGGGACGATATAACTTTGGTTGTTTTCCATTGAGCTCAGCCAGTAACAACCCAAATTGAGATACTCAGGAATATTTTTATGTGTATGGAGTAAGATAACTGAATTATATTAAATCCAAAGTTCTGATTTATATATGTGTGTGTTTTTATAGAACTCGGTTTTTCATTTTATTATAAACCAGTATATTCCAAGTGAAACATTACCAAACACTGTGGCTCCTTATGAGCTCTCATTCAACCCAGTAATGATGGGATGGTAGAAACTAATTTCATAATTTTATCAAGGTTGATTTACTTTTGCGATCATTTTATGTGTAGACATGAAAAAATCATGTGAGAATATATGAGGAATAAAATAAAGGACAGTGACTTTTAGGGATCAATTAATTGATCCCTACAGTATTGACACATTTAGAAAATGAAGAGCATAAATGTATACCCTATTTGAAAAATAGAATTATCAATCATCAATTACAGCAAGGAACCGCTAGATGCTATTTTTCTTTTTTTCTTTTTTTTTTTTTTTTTTGAGTTGGAGTCTCACTCTGTCACCCAGGCTGGAGTGCAGCGGCCGCTCCCGGCCACCGCAGCCTCGACCTGCTGAGCTCCGGCGATCCTTCCTCCTCAGCCTTCCAAGTAGCTGGAACTACAGGCGCGCACTACCACGCCCGGCTAATTTTTTGCTTTATTGTAGCGATGAGGTCTCGCTTGCCCAGGCGGGTCTCGAACCCGCGGGCTCAGGCAATCCACTCACCTTAGCCTCCCAAGGCGTGGGATTACAGGCTGAGCCACCGAGCCCGGCTGATGCTATTTTTCAAGGGAAGTGTTGAACATTAGCTCACATTTGCAATGGTGGAAACAAGAATAAATTATCCTCAGTTGCAGAAGGAAGGGAATAAGGAACCAGATATTTATCGAGCATCTGTTATGTCAGGAGTTGGCAAACTATGGCCTGCAGGCCAAACCCAACTGGCCACTTATTTTTGTAAATAAGATGTTATTGGAACACTGCCATGCTCATTTGGTTACTCATTGTCTATAGCTGCCTTCACACTACTATGGCAGAGTTGAATTGTTGCAACAGACTGTATGACCTGCAAAGCCTAGAATATTTACTATCTGGCCTACACAGAAAAGGTTTGCTGAATTTTAAATTATGTTACTAGAACTTTTATGTGCATGTTCCATTTCTTACAACACTCCTACAAGGCAGGTGTCATCAGTCACATGGTATAAGTAATCTAAATTTCCTATATTTCAAAACTCATCAGTGCTTTCTTGTTAATACCCATATTTTCATACACCTGAACTCCTACTTACACGAATCCTTGAATTTCCCTAAGCTGCTTTTCAAAGGCTCTCCTGGTTGATTCTGGAAGTCTGTGAGGGTAGAGGTGATCGGAAACTAGTCAGCTAATATTCTTTGGCTTGGGCTTCTTCATCACATCTATGTTAGCATATTGCTCTACTCTGCAAACCATTTTTTAAATTCTGCAACTTCTCTGAGTCCTTTGATCTATAACCCTCTCACTCTAGTTCTTTGTTCATAAGTTACACAAGTATCAGTTTACAAGGCTAGCCTAGGTAGATAGAGAACATATACTCCAAGATATTGCTCTATCTCTAGGCTCTAGTCTTCATCTTCCCTTGAAATAATTAAAATAAATAAGCACCACTCAGCACCTCCTGCAGGGATCACTGACCACCAAATTCAGAATTTAAGTTTGGGCAAGTGAGGACACCAAGCAATGCATAGAAAAAATAAACCATAGCTTCGATTTAGTTCTTAGGAAGGCACAGCAGAACACTGATTCACAGGGAAGAATTTTATGAGGAATAATAAGCCATGGGGCATGCTCATCATCTTCACTTAGCCCTCATATCTCAAATTATTTAGTCATAAATATATGGAGGCAACCGTGAGTCTCCTTTGGTACCTATGAAAAATGGTGGAGCCTTATGGTAAGAGCACAGGCTTTGGGGTCAGACAACCTGGGATGAAATCCCAGCTCTGCCATTCGACTTTTTTCTGAGATTTTCATAAGACTCTGGAGACCTCTATTTCAGAATAATAACACTGTTGTGAACTAAATATTTGTGTCTCTCCAAAATTCATCTGTTGAAGCCCTAATCCTCGGTGTGACTGTATTTGGAGGTGGGGCCTTTAAGGAAGTAACTAAGGCTATATGAGGGCATAAGAGCAGGGCCCCGATGTGATAGGATTAGTGTCCTTATAAGATACCAGAGAGCTCCTTCTCTCTTAATGGACACACACAGAGGAAAGGCCTTGTAAACACACAGTAAGTTAGTGGCTGTTTACAAGCCAAGAGAAGAGGCCTCACAATGAAACCTATCTTGGTGGTACCTTGATCTTGGACTTCTCACTTCCAGAACTGTGAGAAATAAATTTCTGTTGGTTAAACCATACAGTGTGATATATTGTTATGGCAGCCCTAGCACACTAATACAAGTACCTACCTGACACAATTGCTAGGAAAATTCATCCAGTGCAATGCCTGGTGGTAGTTGTATGTATCCAGTACTCTTAATCAATATATGTAACCAACATTTTCCCATTTATATGAGTCTAGGGGTAGAAATAAAACCAAGAAATTATTACACAAGGAATATTCCTGAATTAGTCTCTGTCTTCAATTGCAGGAGCTATAGTTCCCTCCAGTTTTCCCCAACTGGTTTAGGAATTCTTCAGGGAAGGTTTATTGCATTTATAATGTCTATGTAGTCCTTGACTTTTGTATATTTAACTTTTAAAGCATCCTTTACAGACATTATAATGTATTGAAACTCTTAAATTGCCTTTTATACAGTGAATTCAGGCATATTTATAGATACAATAGTATGGTACAGCAACCAACAGTTCTGTTTTTGTAGCATTGCTTATTTTTGTGTGTACAGGAAATAGTTGTATAGGCATTTTAAATATTTTTATTATAATTTGACTTTCTTTTATAAATCATAGGTAGTGAATGGGAAAATGAATATGTTGATACCAGTAAATATATATATTCTTCCCTCTTTTTTCAGTAAATGGTAGCATAGTCTTATATACCTTCTTTATTTCATTTAACAATATTTACAAAAGATCATTCCATATAATTTCACAAACAGTGTCCTTGGGCATAGATACAGTAACAGATTAGTCCCATGAGAAGATATGCCATAGTTTAATTAAGCAAGTCTGTTGATAAGCTTTTGGGGCTATTTCAAATTGTTTGCTATTATAAGCAATGTTTAGTGTACCCAATTTATTAAATCTGTCTTCAATTGATGAACATTTACAATCTTTTGCTCTTAACAATACTAGAATATGCAACCTTCTACACAATTCATTTTGCACCAGTGAGAATATATATGTAGGATAAATTCCAGGATAAATGGAGTGCTTATTTTTTCCAGTCACAATTATAAATGCTAGTATATAACAGTGAACAGAACAGTCACTGATCCCTCTTTTTAACAGAGCTCACAGCATAGTGGAAGGATAGACAATAAATAAGACGTGTGTTATGTCAGATGGCGATAATTGCTGTGGAGGAAATGAAGCACACAAAGAGAAAAAGGAATGCCAAGATGGAGGAGTTGCAATTTTGAACTGCGTCATCTTTAATGTCTCTGGGAAAGAGTGACATTGAATAAAGATCTTAAAGAATCAAGGGACATTCTGGGGATGACAGAACATCAAGTGCAAAGGCATGACTTTGGGAAGTTAATCTGGTATATTTGAAAAACAGGAAGCTAGTGTGGCTGGAGTAGTGTGAATGAGAGGAAAGTAGTAGGAAATGAAGTCAGAGTAGCTCAGGAGGGAATGTGAAATAAAGTAGGGTATTCTAGGCTCTTGTAAGGACTGGCTTTTACTCTGAAGAAGACAGGAAGTCATTGGAGGGTTTTGAACAGAGGAGTGATGTTAATTAATTAATTGACAGGATAGGATGAAGGGAGCACAAGCAGAATGGAGACTGGTTGTAAGGCTACTGCAATAACACAGTCTACAAGTGATGGTGGCTTGGGACACTTAGGTATAAGTGGAGGTGATGAGAGGTGAGATCAAATACTGGATTTGATAAAGAGTAGGATGTGGTCTGTGAGAGAAGAGTCAACGACATGCAGTTTTGTTTTGTTTTTCCTTAAACATAGAAGGATTGAACTACCATTTGTTGAGATGGAGAAGACTGTGGGAGGAACAGGTTTGGGAATAGGAGCAGGTTTGGGAATAAGATCAGGAGATTGCTTTGTGATGTGCCTCATTTGAGAAGCTTATTAGAGACAATCAAGTGTAATGCCTTTCTTAGTACTCCCTTTTGTTTGGCACGCTTAGCTCTTGGAATTTTTTGCTGGACTAATTGATTTGTGACATGAATTATGAAATTTAATATAACAGGGAGTTCTCTGAGCATATGAGATGGCCAGAAACGTGCTAGTTGATACTTACAAAGCTAGAGAAAACCCCGGGGTAAAAGGGCTGACTCTAGCTTGAACAAGATACTTCATGTTAACAGGAAGCACATCAAACTCACTTGTCAAATATAGTCACTTACCACATAACAATGTTTTGGTCAACAATAGACTTCATATGTGGTGTTTCCCTGTAAGATAATGAAGCAGAAAAATCCCTGTTGTCTAGTGACATCGTAGCCACCCTAACATTGTAGTGCAATGCATTACTTACGTGTTTGTGATGATACTGGGGTAAATACACCTACTGTACTGCCAGTTGTGTAAAAGTACAGCACATATAATTATTTACAGAACATAATAGTTGGTAATGATAATAACCAACTATGTTACTGGCTTATGTATTTGCTCTATTATGCTTTAAATCATTATTTTAGAGTGTATTCTTTCTCCTTATAAAACAAAGTTAACTGTAAAAGAGCCTCGGGCAGGTCTTTCAGGAGGTATGCCAGAAGAAGGCATTGTCAGCAGAGGAGATGGTAGCTCCATGCATGTTATTGCTCCTGGTGACCTTCCAGTGGGACAAGATGTGGAGGTGGAAGGCAGTGATATTGATGATCCTGACTCTGTGAAGGCCTAGCCTAATGGGTGTGTTTGTGTCTTAGTTTTTAACAAAAAAGCTGAAAAGTAAAAAAATGAAAAAAAATTAAAAATAGAAAGCAAGCTTATAGAATAAGGATATAAATTTTTTTTGTATAACTCTACAGTGTGTTTGTGTTTTAAGCTATATATTATAACAAGAGTCAAAAAGTTTTAAAAAATGAAAAGTTGATAAAGTAAAAAAAAACATTACAGTAAGCTAAGGTGAATTTATTATTGAAGAAAGAAAAATATCTTTATACGTTTAGTGTAGCCTAAGTGTACAGTGTTTATAATGTCTACAGTAGTGGACAGTAATATCCTAGGCCTTCACATTCAATCACCACTCACTCACTGACCACCCAGAAAAACTTCCAGTTTCTCAGGCTCCATTCACTGTAAGTGCCCTATACAGATGTGCCATTTTCAATCTTTTATACCATATTTTTACCATGCTTTTTCTATGTTTAGCTGTGTTTAGATAAACAAATACCATTGTATTACAATGGCCTACAGTATTCAGTATAGTCCCGTGCTCTACAAGTTTGTAGCATAGGAGAAACGGGCTATACCATATAGCCTTGGTGTATAGTAGACTGAACCATCTAGGTTTGTGTAAGTACAATCTGTGATGCTCATAGAGTTCATTATACGTTCATAGTGTAGTGACAAAATCACCCAAGGACGAATTTTCCAGAATGTATCTCCTTCATTAAACGAGACATGATTGTACTAATTTGAGGTTTGAACCATACTTCAGTTTGGGTATTTAAATTCCCACTTCAACCCAGGGAAATTCTTCCCTAAAATCTCTAAGACAACTTTATTTGTCCTTCCTAAAATATACATTACCTGCAAAGCTATTGAGGCCCATTTGAAAATATACAACATTAGCTATGCACATTGTTAAACATAGTGTTCTGGTGACATTTAGCAGTGTTCAGTAATTGGCTTAATGAACAGGTGTACAAGTATATTAGTTATGCAGATGTTAATTTGCAGTAACATGTGCTTCCTGATTTGGGGGGGTTCTTGTATAAACTACAACCGTAAGATTTGTTCCTTAATTAGGAAATCATTACAAAGTGTGTGTGTGTTATCCCCACCATTAGAACCATTAGTCTTGTTTAATGTGCTCTGAACTTCAGGAACACTCCTGGTAATGCCATTCCTATTGCTTCAGGTACTACACAGGTGTCAGAATGAAATCTACCTTTCTATGGGATGCCTTAGTTAGTGTGCAGCTGTAGGCAACGTGGAAAGGGAAAGCTTCACAGCTGCAGTGTGAGGCATGTAAGAGGAGACAGAAATGCAATCTTACTGCATATTGCATCAGCTTTCCCTCTCCAGGTTTGGTAAACACGTGTTATTCCTCCCAGAATAGACTTAATAACCATTGAATACAAAATTGTGGTGGATTACAAACTCACTAATCTTTACCTGCATTTTATTATTCTCTTTCATATTGTTTGTGATTCCTGTCTACACTTCGTCTTTGGGATTTCCAAGACTAACAGTTTATAAACTATAAAAGATGGATGGGAGTATTTATGTAATTTTGTCATAAGATTTTTATTTTTATGTTGAAAAATGGAAAACTACAAAGGCTAATATAGCAAACACCTATCTACCAGCTACCCAGAATTAACAGATGTTAAAATTTAGTTGTATTTACTCCAAATCTTTGCTTTTAAAGAAATAAAACATTAGAGGTAAAATGGAAGTTTCCAAGGTTCTACCTATTCTAGCCTCACTTTGCTTCTCTAAAGCAACCACTGTCATTAATCTGCTGAGTATCTAGTCTATGTTTTTATAATTTTACTACATGTATACTCATCCATACCAATGCACAAGATTAGTCTGTTTTATTTTTAATTGTAATGATATTATACTGTGGGTACTCTTTTCCATAACTCTTATTTTTACAGTCAGCACTGTATTTAGGATCTGTTCTTGTTGAAATATAGCTGTAGTACAGTCATTGTAAATGCTCCATGATATTCCATTATATTAATATACTACAATTTATCCATTCCATAACCCCATGGCATGTAGGCTGTTTCTAATTTTTGTATAGTTACAAACACCACTGCAGTGAACATTTGTGTCTCCTGCAGCAGTGTTTCTATTTGACCTACAAGTGGATTGATTATACTTATGGTATGCATACCTTCAAATATATTAGATGTTAATAAATATTTGTTTTAAGGTCATTGCCTAATTTTTACTGTCACTGTTGCTGTAATCAAATTCTTATTTCTCTACATCCTCATCAATACTTGTTATTATGAGACTTTTAAAAATGTACAATGTGATGACTGTGAAATGGTATTCTTTTGGTTAATTTGTTTTGCATTTTCCTGATTTCTAGTGAGGTTGAGCATCTTTAAGTTACTAGCTATTTGACCTTGGGCAGATGATTCAGTTTTTTGTTCCTGGGTTTCCTTATTTTTAAAATGACAGTGGCAATACCTATCTTATAAGATGATATAATTATTAAATTAGTGCCAAATATAGAGTAGATATTTATTAAATATTTATTTTGGTGGGGGTTGTGATTATTGCAGTGGGTGTTAATAGTAGTAAAACTACTACTTCTATTGTTGTTTTTTATACTTTTCCTCTGTTGTGTGTTGCATTTTTAAAATCTGTCTATCATCATCTTTGCCCATTTTTCAGTTCAATTTGTGTGATATTTCCAGAAATGCAAGGATAAAGATGATTCAAAATAGAGTGGAAAATAACAAATAGAAAATTATTGCAGATATCACATACAAAAATCACAGATTTTCTTGCCTACCATTGTCAGTCTTATACTCATTTTAACATTATCAAGGTATTAATTGAAATTAAAATAATACCAAGTTCAACTAAAAAGTTAAAAATTATCTCCATATAGTTGGAATCACTTCTGGAATTGTATCCACATGGATAAACTGTGTACTTAAGTGTACAAGGGGGGACTAAAAAAAAACAGAATTATTTTTTGGAGGGCAGGACCATTATAGTCCAGTAGTATAGACTTCCCCCACTAGGTAAGTGTTCTAGGAACCCATTGGTATCAATGTACCAGCTAGTGTTGTGAAGGGCTGTACTTTACTTCAGTGAATTTTTTTGGAGATTCTTTAAACACGTTTGCCCATTTCATGATGGGTGATTTACGAGTACATCACGCTGAGTGTTCAGCAGTGTTTAACCAAAAACAGCATGACCTTTGTGCTCTGCTCTTCCCATTCACCTGATGTTACCCCCCACCCCCCAGCAACTTGTTTTTGTTTCCCCGATGAAAAAAGTCCTCAAAGGGAAACATTTTGCCCACGTGGAAGAGGTGAAACAAAACAAAACAAAAATCAGCAGAAGCAGTAAAAGGCATCAAAATTGAGTTCAAAAACTGCTTTGAGCGGTGGAAAAGCATCTTGATAGTTGTATTGTATCAAATGAAGAGAACTTTGAAGGTGACTGAAGTTTAAACATGGAAGAATAAATACACAATTTTTAATAAATTCCGGTTTTTTGGGGTCCCCTCATATATAGATCACAAGCCTTATATAGGATATAGTCAAAAGAACAGTTGGACATTTACTTGCTAAATCTGCTTATATGTATGCATAATGTTACATAAATTTTTAATGTGTTTTATAACACTGCTATTTATTTATCCTGGCTTTATTTACCCTGGCTTTGTATGCATTGCACTTAATAGGAAGTGGCATACTTTTACTTCTCCATATGTAATCCTTATGATATGTTGTAACATATCAGTTGATGCTGATTCAAAGATAAGGTATTTCCTAATATGGAACTATAGCTTACAATAACAAATCCATAATTTGTAGTCTACATATGACCATGAGATATGAGTAGATATTTAAGTCTTGTGTACTACTGTATGTTCATGGGGGTAATTAACAAATATTTGGTGAATGAATGAACAAATAAATATTATTGACTCTAACTTTAAGAATTTAGTCTTTCTCTTTGGCATTTTAAGATAAAGTAGTTATACAAATGTTGTTATAATTTATGGTTAGTTATCACTATGTAAATCATCCAATGTTACCCATTTAATTTATCTTAATATTTGCTACAAATTATAAACATCTTGCCACATGTTCTGTATATCCACTGGGATAGCAGAAATTAATAGGGGATTCCTGAATATTGCCTAAATTAGACTGGGGAAAAAATATAACCATGTTTATTTATGCTGATGAGCATCTCTCAGTTGTAAAGGAATAAATTTATATTACAATTGCTTGTAAAAATCCATGTATTAAGGTAATATAAGAATACTCACTGGGCATTTTATCTTAGATAATGAGTATCTTGATGTTAACATAGCTTTAATAATAATACAAATGTCTTTATTATTAGCGTCATCATCCTCCTATAGACGGTATTGTATAATGTTTCACCACTTTTCTGTCAATTAGCAGTGCCAATTTAAGCACTCAAATTAATTTAATTCATTGGATTCAAACCCAGTTGTAATATGATTTTTCATTTGCACAGGGGAGATGACATTTGACTGGAGGTTTCATGAAACTGAGGGCCATGGGGCAATTGGTGACAAAATAATTCTAGAAGTTTGGGTATTGAAAATTTAAAAAAAATACTTTTTAGTCCCAACCAAGTAGTTTCAAATAATTATAGAGTTGTTAATAATTATTAATTTTAAGTTTTGTAAGCATTAAAAGCATATACAGAATTAAAGTATCCTAGGACTAGTGATGTTTTGAGGTCACTATAAAAGCAGGTGATTTTTAACGTATGACGTCTTTAAAACTATAAGAATGTTTGATGTCTCATTGGTGTTCTTTGAATTCTCTATTATCTAAGCCTATGGTTGTGATCCCTAAGGAACACATTTAAAAACAAGGCCATAGGCAATAATAGCCACTAGTCAATAGCTATTTATCATGGCAAAATTATGATTATTTGTGAAAACCTGTCTAAACAACTATTTTAAACTCGTTTTACTCTAGTAATTCTCAAAACAACAATGTCCACTCATGGAATTCTAATCATTTTTTGAACCCAGGATTTAAGCCAAGTAGTACAATACAAAGAAAATAGAATTTACAAAAGCAAAACTGTGAACTGTAGACATTTAGGGCATCTAATTTTAATTTTAAACAATGTGTTCATTTCACTAGACTACATTTTAGTGAAAAAAAAATACAAAAATATGAAGTCATACAAAATGAGCTTTAGCTATGCCTGAGTTGGTTGGGATCCTGTTATTTAGCAAAATAATCTTTTTTTGCAACAAAATAATCTTAATATATCTTTCATGCTACAGCATTTTCATACTATATGTACTTGGTTAATAAAGTTGCCCATAGTGGAGTTTAAGGCATATTGAAAGATAAGGACAGTTTTCTTGACTATTTCATTGAGTGGGTTAAAATTTCTGAATGATTCTAGAAGTAATTTCAATACAACTCAAGTACTTTATTCTTTTATAGACAAAGGGAATGATTATTGGACTGTCAGTTCTTTATATACAGTTACCTTAAGCTGGGTGTGGCTTGAAAATTAAAATAAATCAAAATGTTATCACAAAGGAAAGACATTGTGCTCTTAGAGAGATCCTTTGAAGAACACTTATGATGATTTTGAAATAAATATATTAAAAAGTCATTTTTCCTTTAGTAATAGCAATGACTATTGTGGTTAAGTCAACTTGACTGCTTGCCATGTTTCATAAGATTATGATTTTCAAGTGTAATTGTTATCCAATCTCTAATTAAACTATGTATCACTCTAGATTGGTCAGTCTGGTAAAATTTGCAACTATTAGAACTTTAGTTATTCAGATAAT
>CAUYQG010096925.1:0-19190 GCA_963574415.1 Tarsius wallacei
GCGCGCCTGTAGTTCCGGCTACTTGGAAGGCTGAGGTGGAAGGATCGCCGGAGCCCAGCAGGTCAAGGCTGCGGTGGCCCGGAGCGGCCACTGCACTCCAGTCTGGGCAACAGAGTGAGACTCCCACTCAAAAAAAAAAAAAAATTACATTGGTGCTCTACCTCATAACATATCCAAGAATTAATTTCTGATGAATCGAGGATTTAATGGGGGAAACAAAATGTTTAAACCTTTAGAAGACTATCCCTAGTCTTAGGAAATACACATTGAAGGATTTAGAAGTAAAGACCATGACTTCTTTGCCTTACCTTTAAATATTTCAAGAGAGAAACAGATTTTTTTTTAATATGAGAGAGAAAGAATGAAAAAAAAAGGAGTAAAATGTAAACAATATGTGAATCTGGGAATAAGATATACTGGGGTCCTTTGTACTACTTTTTATCTTTTCAATTTATCTCATAGCTTGAAGCTATTTCAAAATAAGGTGTTTTTACAAAGAAACTTTAGAAGAAAATATAGAACATCTTTATTACCACAAGGTACAGAAGTCTCTTAAACACAATTCAAAGGGTGAAAACCATCAAAGGAAAATATTGACAAAATAAATTACATTAAAAGAATTTCTGCTCATTACAAGATATCATAAAGAAAGTGAAAAATGCATACCATCAACTGGGAGAAGAATTGCTTTTAAGGATGGTGATCTTTAAAGGATTTAAGGATTAAGATTGTGAACATATAAAGAATTCCTATGAATCAATAACATATATCTCACTATGTGCCAACATCTATTAAAAGATAATACATAAAAAAGTAAGCCAAAAATGAATATTTCACAAAGGAAGTAAACCAAAGATCATTAAAAGGTGCTCAACTCATTTGTAATCAAAAAAATAAAATTAAAACTCCTATGATACACAACTTCAGACCCACATGACTGGCAAATATTTAAAATCTCAGCAATATCAAGTCTTTATAAAGATATGGAGCTACAGAATGCTCCTACGCTGTGGTGCAGTAGAACTCAGGGCAACCTTCAGCGTCACCTATTAAAATGGACTCAGCAATTCCACTTCTAGATCCTAATGGACACTAGCAAAATTCCTGCACATGTAGTCAGGGACAAGTATAAGATCATTTACAACAGCAATCGTTCATAATAAATAAAAGGACTGAAACAACCTGAAATTTCCATCAACAATGAAATGAATAAATAATAGTGGTACGTTCATAGACTGGAGTGTCAAATAGAGCAATATGAATGATTCTAAATAATGTTGGCAGGGGGAAAGGAAGACCCCGAAAAACTTAAGCAGTCATGAAAATGTGAAATTTTGAAAAATGGGGAGTGAGTTGGACAAAGAGAGAAAAGGTCATTCCAGGCTGTCCAGGAACAGCATGACCCATTTAGGAACTGCAAATACACAACCTTTCCTTCATGTTTTATTTTATTTTTTTTTGAGTTGGAGTCTCACTCTTGTCGCCCAGACTGGAGTGCAGTGGCCGCTCCCGGCCACCGCAGCCTCGACCTGCTGGGTTCCGGCGATCCTTCCGCCTCAGCCTTCCAAGTAGCTGGAACTACAGGCGTGCACTACTACGCCCGGCTAATTTTTTTTTGATCTATTGTAGAGATGAGGTCTCACCAAGTTGCCCAGGCAGGTCTCGAACCCGCAGGCTCAAGCAATCCACTCACCTCAGCCTCCCAAGGCGCGGAATTACAGGCTGAGCCACCGAGCCCGGCTCCTTCATGTTTTCTAATGTGGAACTCTGTTATATGTGGATTAACTTCTGGACACATTTTTATGAACCATGAGAAGTTGTGTATAAGTGAATTGCGTGTTGGTAATCATTGCAAAAAGAAAAAAGTGAGATTAGAAAGCAGATAAAAGAGAGAAAACAGTTAGGAAAGGAATAGAGATGTTACAATGAACTCCTCTCTAGGAAGCAGGTAGGGAAAATTAAATATCTGCTCTCTCTGGTGACATCCCCAAGGAGGGAAGGAATGAAAGGGAATGTGAGGCATGCTTCATGTGAAGATTAGGAAGACAGAAGGAAGACTATGTTAACCTGGATAGTGGTGAGGGATTTTACAAGTCAATGACAACTAAATTAAGATTTTCGCTGAACTTTTTCTATCTCAAGCACTTAAACTACTTGGTGTCTCTGAGATCACAATGGGAATTATCAACTGAGTTCTTAAAAGAGTTTTTGTGACCAAAAAGAAAGGCTCTATCTGCTTACCCAATCATGGACTGTAGCAGAGCTTAAATTAGTATTCAATGTATTAAAGCTATAAATTTAGAATCTCAATATTTATGAACATTTACATTCAGTTTGCAAATCCTGTTTCTTTTTTATTTAGAAATATAGCAATTGTCCAAAAGTAAGAAGAGTTATTTTCACATTTCTTGATGAATAGTTAAATTAATTCATAAGTTACAAAACCAAATTCTGACTAAGAAAACTTTCTTAGACACTTCATACTACAATTATGTATTTAATCTATCTAAACTGCTCAAATCTTCCAAATGCCTGTCAAGCAGATTTAACAAATGCAGTAAGTACATTCTTATCTAGCATTCAACCAACTGTTGTAACTCTAACAAACTTTAAAATATAGTAAAGCCAATTATTTTAATCTCACGTATCTTAAAATCAGATAAAGTATACTCAAAGTAGTATATAATGACAAAACCTATTATATTCATATAATTCCTGCAAATACATACCTTACATAATAATGTCACTATTTCTTTAATCTTTTAATCCTGGATTTATAAACTTGCCCAGTGAAGACCAGCCATAGCACCTTTGGCTGGCCATAGCAACTGGGGTAAGTCCACTTACAGATCTTGTCGTTGGAGTGGCCACTATTGACCGGGCGATATTACGGTAGCCACAGGCCAACACGCTGAGCCCTGTTTTAACTTAGGCTCTCTCTTCTTACCCAATCACTTGCTGAAATGCTTTCATAACATTTTTCTGCATACCCACACTCCTCTCGAATTCCCTGCCAGATTCCACACCCAGATTGCAACATTTTTAAGTCTTTTCATTCGTGAAATTCTGTACCCTTTTTTTACTTTGTCATTTGTTTTATCATTTCTATCATCATTTATTTACACAAAGCTAACCCAGAGGAGGGAATTAATATTCTGAATTATAAATTCAGAAAGGCATTAAATGCTTGACTAGAAGACAAGTCAGGGATACAAATTATGCTTAGAATATGAAGTATCTAAAAAAAAGAATTTACAAACATCTTGAAGCTGTGGGTGAGGAAGTTTCCTGTTGTTTCTGACAAGCAGGGGTTGGTAAATTAAAAAAAGAAAAAAACACTGCAGGGTCCGTTATTACTAGCTGAAGATATGTAAAATGTCACTGCTTTTGTTTCTATGCAATGTAGAACTCACCAGGGGACACAGATGCTGTTAAACGAACAGCAATCATCTAAATGTTATCAGTTATTGTCCCTATCTGCTAGTGCAAGACCTTGGATGTCCTAGGTTCTACCCAAATATTTCATGGGGTCCTCCACAAATGTCTCACGGTTTCCATAAACAAATTCACTTGTGCAGCTAAGGCAACACCAGCTTTTAATTTAGTTTTAATTTAGGAATTTTTCAATGACCTGGCCCCAGTTTACTGGAGACACCAGAGTGACATGGGTTCACTCTGTAAGAAGGGCTCCAGACTGGAATCCTCTGAGTATAGAATTTGGAGAAATAGCTTGGGGAAATGATTCTTTCAACTTTCAGCTTTTCTTTTTAGCTTTTAAGGGATCCAGCCAAGATGAGACCTAAATAAGGCAGGACTGGGAAGGGAAATACATAACAGAGAAAAATGTAAGAGATGATAAGCACTAGAATTCACACACTTAGATGACTCCCTGTGATGGGGTGTGATGATGGAGCTTGAAGAGGAGTCAAAGTTAAATTAGAGTTTCTCAGCCTTTGCCAAGACAGTAAATAACCGAGAGGAGGGAGGATGGATTATATGGAAGAGAAAGATAAGAACTCTCCTTTTCACTTCCTACATGTACTTCAGCATGCCTTCACACAAACCTCACCTCAACATTTTGAGAAGGAAATTTATTTGCAGTTCTTCAGTTGAAATCTATTTTTCCCATGTGTATTTTGTGAACGTTGTAGCCCTAAGATAAAGCCCAAACAATGAAATTCTGTTTATTAGTGTTGGTAAAATTATTAAACTCTGTTTTCTCTTTTGGGAAATGTGAGTTCCATTAGGATTAGAAGATTGTCCCCAGAAATGTTTTCACAGGATGTTTGAGGATGTGTTGTTCGTAATGGAAACAGATAGAAGCAAATGTCCACCAGTGAGTAACCGGCTAAATTAAGATATGTACAGACGCCGGGCTCGGTGGCTCAGCCTGTAATCCCGCGCCTTTGGGAGGCTGAGGTGAGTGGATTGCCTGAGCCCACGGGTTCGAGACCCACCTGGGCAAGTGAGACCTCATCTCTACAATAAATCAAAAAATTAGCCGGGCGTGGTAGCGCGCGCCTGTAGTTCCAGCTACTTGGAAGGCTGAGGCGGAAGGATTGCTGGAGCCCAGTGGGCCAGGCCGTTCCTGGCCACCGCACTCCAGTCTGGGCGACAGAGTGAGACTCCAACTCAAAAAAAAAAAAAAAAAAAAAAAAAAATGAAAACACATGTAGTACAATTGTAAAATAAATGCACATTTTTAGTTCTAATTATTAATTTATACACAATTATATTGCTTTTTTAGACATATGATTAAGCTTCTAAAAGTACTACATTCATTTTCTAGGGCTGCCGTAACAAATGATCACAAACTAGATGAATTAAAACAACAGAAATTTATTTTCACATAGTTCTGGAGGCTAAAACTCTAAAATCAAGGTGTCAACAGGGCCATGCTGCTTCTGGAGGCTCTTAAGAAGAATATTTCCTGGCTATTTCTAGTTTCCTAGCTTCTGATGTCTGCTATTATCCCTTGATGTTTCTGGCTTGTAAATGCATCACTTCAATTTCTGCATACTGTCATCTTTCCTATGTGTATGTTTATATTTGTGTCTTTTATGAGGATACAAGTGATTGGATTTAGAGCTCACTCTAATCCAGTATGACTTCATCTGAATTTAAATCTTAATTTGCAAAGACTCTATTTCCAAATAAGGACACACTCACAGGTACAAAGGGCTGGGACTTGAACATATTTTTTGGGAGGACACAATTCAACCCGTAACGCACATGTATAAATTCAAATAGTGTAATAATAATCGCTAATATTTTTAACCTTCTATTATGTTCCAGGCACTATGCTAAGTGTCTTGCAAATATTATTTCACTTAGTCCTCATATGAACCCCAGAAAGTAGGTTATAATACCTCCACTTGACAGATGGAGAAATTGAGGCTCAAAGAACATGAATAAACATCTCCAAAGTTCCACAATTAGTAAGTGGCATAGCCAGACTCTCATGAACCTCTGTCTAACTCCAAAACCAACAATCTTAATCATGAAGCTGGGCATCTCCCTAGTTATACTGCTTACTCTTAAAAAGAACTCTTATTTTATCTCAGCCTTCAGTAACACACACTTTTCCAGCTGAATCTGTAATGTCTTGTTCTATCTTGTTCACACATAAAGCTAATACAAACATCCTCAGATGTTAAAACTCCCAAAAGCTTTCTCTCTTGGAGCTTCTATTCATTCTAACTTTTGTCATTTCCTAGGAAGGACTTGTTGATTTTCTTGCAGACTTCATCACCTCTCATAATTCTTAAAGAGAGATTGATTTTGCCAGTGTTACTACTCTGAAAGTATCTTTTATTTCCAACCCAAAAACAAAGGAGCATTTTATCCATTCGATCACTTCTCTTTAACATCCTGCCCTTTTACCGTTGGAATTATATTAGCTGGTGCTGCAAAAATAATGTTTAACTTTACTAATTAAACACTAAAAGCTCAAGCTCACCTCTAAGCTTTTTACAGCTTGACCTCTGACACCGGACTTACTCTTTTAAAGAACTTAGAATTAGTCAAATCCCAGACTATATAAGAATGTGACAATTTAAGCCCTGTTTATACAGGACAAAGTAATGTTTTTTAGACATGGTTACATTGAGACTTAAAATATAGTTCCTACTTCATTTTTATTTGATTAGATCTCTTTGTTCATAGACAGGGAAATTCAAACTACTGTACTAATTATCCTAAGAAAAAGAGCAAGTTTGGGGAGGGCCACTGAGAAAGAAAGATTCTGAGTAAATTTTTTTTACCTAATAAACTTTTCTATTTGTTGTAAGACAGTCATTCAACTTTCTTTTTTTAAAGAATGAACCAGTTTTCTAGTCTTTCCTTGCTGACTTGAAATGACATGTTTATCTTATGTTTAATTAGACACATGTCTGAATCTGTCCTGAGACATTTTATTTTGTTCCATTAATCTGTCACTTTCATCAGAACCACATATTATTATAATAGTATTATACAGTATCATCTTATAAATCCAAACCCTAAACCACACTCTAAGGACTGAATTTTTCTCCTCAAAATTTATATGTTTAATCTCTAATCCCCAATGTGTGGGTATTTGGAGGTGGGACTTTTATGAGGTCATAAGGGTGGAGCCCTTATGAATAAGATTAGTGCCCTTATCAGAAGAGACATGAGAGAGATAATCTTTGTTACCTCTACCATGTGAGGATACAGCAAGAAGGTGGCCATCTGTCAGCAAGGAAGAGAGCTCTCACCAGCCCAACCATACTAGCACCCTGATCTCAGATTGCCAGCCCCCAGCACTGTGAGAAATAATTTTTTTAAGTCCCAACTAAGACACTGCCATTTCAAAATGTCTTGGCTACCCCTATATATTTATTTTTCCCCCAATTTTAGGTTTATTAGATCTGTCATCCCCCAAATATGCTACTTACATTTTTATTGAATTGTGTTATATTTATTGATTGCTTGTGGGGATTCACATATTTATAACATAATTCCTTCTGAGACCATGGTATGCCTTTTTGCCTCATTCAATTATCCTATTTGAAGACACAGGAAAAAATTATCTTCAGTAACAAATCCCTGCATTGTTTGTTATAGTTATGCCTAAGTGGTTGAGATATATGATTGTTTTATAAAGAATTCTTTTCTCCATGATATTTTTTACAATTTTTCACTGATATATAGGTAAGACACTAACTTTTTCATATATATAACATATAAATGTATATATATTTATTCAACAACTGCCATCCTTACCTGGCCCTTCTAATAGCTTCAGTGGTTTTCAGTGAAGAGTAATCTAGTCTATTCTACTGATGATAAAAATTTTAAATCTTCTTTCCAAAAGACTCTAACTTATTCATTTTGGGGGGCCACGGGGTACTTTGGTTAGAGTTATAAGAATAATGTAAAATAATAGTAAAATAGTAGATATCCTTCTTATTTGCCTGTTACTAGGGAGGATGTTTCTTTAATTTGATTTTAAGTATGGCATTTGTTCTTTTCCTACTGTGGAGTCTTCATTCTCTTAAAGAATAGCTAACTTCATTACTAATATTAAACATGTACATTTATTATAAATAGTTGTTAAATTTTGTTTAATGCCTTTTGCAACTATTGAGATGTTTGGTTTTTTGTTTTCTGTGATCTAGCAACATTTTCTTTTACATCAACTTGATTTAATGTTCACGTTTACTCATATTCACTGGCTTGGTAATGTGGCATTGTGATTATGATTATGATTATGATTATGATTCTATTAGTATGTATGTTCTGATAAAATTTTATTCAAGGTATTTGCAACTATATTCATTCAAAAGACCAAACTTTTGTTGTATCCAAATTTCTTCAAGCATGTTATGATTAAGCCAAATTTCTAAAATAACATGAAAATGTTCAATATTTTCCTTTTTGCTATTGTTGTTTATAGTTTTTTAGTTTCTCTTTGAACAATATAAATTACTTGTGGGTTGCATATTTATTGAAGGTAATATGGAAAGTATCCATAAATTGATTCAGGTCTGGAGCCTTAATGGGGAAGTGCGCATTGACAATTACATTGTTTTTTGTAGTTGTTGTATTCCTATGTTCTACCATTTTTTAAATCAGTAAGTATTCCTTAAAATCATTTATGAGAAATCAAAGCAAGATGGTAAACTGAGCACACTTTTTCACATTTTCATCTACTCAAAGTGAATCTATTACCTTATGGAGAAAAAAAGGAAAAAATAGTAACAAGTAGATTAGAAATGTTATAGAATGCATGAAAGCAAGATGGAAGAATAGATTAGCTATATGGAGCCAATGTCTGTTTAAGTAATATGGGAGAAAACGATGGTAGAGATGAATGTGGTCCTATATGGTTCCAACTCCATAGTCAACAGATGGGTTCAAAAATTTAAGAAGTTGTTCACTGGTGTGTTGAAATGGGAAATGATACTCAACCTTCTTCCCAACCCCTTCCACCCGCACCACTTGCTTGGGTGACACATAAGAGGAAAAACCGTTGGAAGTTCTGGTCCACATGGACCAACATGGCAAAAACTACAACACCCAATCATAGTGACCAGATTACACAGAAAAGAAACAGTATGAAAAAAGAGATTCTTATAAGACTTGCCAAATGCTAGGCTGAACCAAATGATATTTGGTTCTACCTGATTTGAACCACCAGGAAAGATAGATATTTAATTGAATTAAAGAAGAAGTAACACCTGGAGATAAAATAACCAACAGAGGAAATAACAATAGCAACATGCAGCTTCAAAAAGTAAAATTAATTTAAGTGAGGATCAAGAAAATATTGTATTTCTAGAAAAGAATCAACTAGACATCTGCCTTAAGACTAAAAATTCTTCACAGATCTCTTTCCCAATAAAGAAATGAGTTAGCATGAAGAAACAATTTACCTCATGCCTATTTTAAAGTTCAACAGTTAAAGAAAAGTGAGGAAACCTAATTTAATTAGAACAGAGCAGGGGAATAAAACTCAATTCTGCTCCTACTCCTGCCTTCAGGCCCCAGAAGTTGTTCTGGGGAGTTGACATAATCCTGAGGATCTTTACTAAATACAGGATCCTCAAAACTGGAGAGATGAAAACTTAGGGAGCATCTTTATCTTTTGGCTCTTCTGACCAATGAATTGTAGAAACTGCATCTGAGGAGCAGTGAAATGTGTGAAATGAATTACTGGGTGGCCCTACAAATTGGCAGAGTAAAAACACTGGTGATAGAAAATGGAAAATGTTTTCAAAAACAAGCAGAAGATAGAAAATCTGAAAGAGTTATGGAAAGAGTGCACTTGTGTTGACTTTCAGGAAGGCAATTTGCCACCCTCTATTAAAATAGAAATGATAAATCCCTCCAGGAATTTATGCTAAAGAAATACTTGCACTTGTGTCCAAAGATGTCCATACAGAGCTGCTCAATTTGCATGTTATTTGTAATAACAAAATTGCTGACAGCCTAAATAACCATCAATAGAGAAGTGGTTCAGTAATTTAAAAGGCAACCTTCCTGGGGAACACTAAGAAGCTGAAAAGTTGGATGAGATAGACCTATATGTAATTACTAGGTTTACCATCAGTTCATTTGCTTAAGTGAAAAAGCAAGTTTCAGACCAGTATGGACAAATATAATCTCATATGATTTCTCCTTCTGACATAGGAGACATGCAAATACATGAAAGGGTAAAAAAATGAACACAACTCTTAATAGTGATTATCTTTAAGGAGAGTAGGAGGGAAATATCACGGATAAGGGGTTGTTCTTATTTTACTAAACTTTAATGTTTGACTTACTTCTACATAGGGACTCTTTTGTCCCATTTACCTATGAAAGAACTAAAGCATCTTTTTGGAGAACCATTCTTAGTCCATGTGTTCAGGAAGCATGAATTCAGCCTGACTAGAGGGGTGAGTGGACACATGAGCCAGGACAAGCAATTTCTTGGCCACAGTGATATGCTCAAGGCTAAACAAGTGGCCCAAACCCAGTCAATTGGAGTCCTCCGTAAGACTTTTTCTGCAACTCTCAGGAAAAAAGCAAACAAAACCAAACAAAACACTCTCATGGAAACTTTAGCTATAAAGCAAAATGAAGATAGAGAGATCTTTGCTTTATTGTGAATAGGGTTTGCCTAAGATTGAAGACAAATCCAAGGGCCCCTGTGGTGATTTATGGAGAAAATGAGACAAATTCCTAATGATATGCATATTATCTGAGCACCTACAACAAATTTTACCTGGTCAGAATCCTTCTCTGAATTTCCTACTTAAGTAAATCAATAAATTGTCTTTTTTGGTTTCGGCTAGTCAAGATGATTTTCTATTACTTAGAATGAAAACAATCCTTAGAGTGTTAAATCCCCAAGGTCTCATAACTCTTAGTTAATAGATCCAAAATATGAACATATGTAATCTAGTACCAGAGCCCATGCTCATAATTATTAAACTCTGTTGTCTTTATTTATTCACTTATTATTACCCATTCATTAATTCATTCATTGAACATGGATGACATTGGAGAGGTATGGACTTGATCATTTATAGTCTTTTAAGAAAGGGAAGGGAGTATAGAGATCTTTCTAACTGTAATGAGAAAACATTGAGAAATATTGAATAAACACTCTAGTGATGCATGGAGAATAAACTCTAGAGGAACAAGAGAAGGAGCAGGAATACTAGTGAAGAGACTATTGCAGTTTTCCAGAAGAGAAATTATGTTCTCTTGAACTAAGCTGTTATTAACGAAGATACTGATAAGAAGGTAGATTTGAAATGTATTTTGGAGATAGAGGCAATGGATCTATGGATGGATTCAATGTGGGATATAAGGAAAAAACAGGAATCAAGGATGACTGCTAGGTCTTTGGTACAAGCAACTCAGATAATGTTTGTCTCATTTACATAAATCTCTAAGGAAACACAGATAGCTAGAAACAGCTAGTGAAAAAATGATTCAGAATAGAATGGCTTGTGAGCAGGAATCAAAAGTAGAGATTTGTTCATACTAAGTTTAAGATGCTTCTTGGACATCCATGTGGAGATGCCAAATAGGCATAAATTGAAGCTCAGAGGAGAAATTGAGATTAGAGATGTAAATGTGGGATTTACCTGCTTACTGAATGCACTTAACACTATGCAAATAAATTTAATCTTGTTCCGAGGAACAAATGTAAGAGAGTATAAGTAGAAATGTGAAAAGAAACAGGGTCTGAGACCTAGAATATGTCAATATAAAGATTAGGAAAAAGGAAAGGAGTGTCTTAGTCTGTTTTACTGCTATAACAAAATGTCTAAGACTAGGTATTTTTTAAAAAACTGTAGTTTATTTATCACAGATTCTGGAGACTGAGAAGTCCAAGATCAAGGTGCCACAGGGTCTGGTGAGGGTCAGGTCTCTGCTCTTAGCTTGGCACTTTGAACACTGAAACTTCCAATGGGGAGGAACACTGTATCCTAGCATGGCAGAAGGGAAGAGCAAAAGGGGAGGCTGAAGTCTGTGTGAAATCTCTTTCCTAAGGGTCTTAATCCCATTTATGACGGTATAGCCCTCATGGCTCAATCACCTCTTAAAGGTTCCACATCTTAATATTATCACATTGACAACACCTAAATTTTAGAGGGGACACATTCAAACCAAGGCCTGAAGGTAGAAAAGAAACACAAGAAGCAGCTGCTAGTGGGGATGGAGGAAAAAAAAGCTTAGTATAATGAGGTGAAGGAAGAACTTGTTTCAAGAAGGATCAGCTGTGTCAACTGGGTCAAAGGGTGCTGTTGACCAAGTAGAATTAGTAGTGAGAATTGGCCAGAGTTTGCTAAGACAGAATTTATTCTTGGGCTTGACATGAACAGTTTCGTTAGATTGGTGAGGTCTAGGGAGGGTTTCCTCTTTTTCATTTGGGAAATATACATTTGTCGCATGTTTATTTCCTCATGAAAAGATCTGATTGAGAAGATGATTGTCCTAGGTTACCTTGGAGAAAGGCTTGACACAAAGAAAAGCAGAGAAATGGGCTGAGAGCTGGAAGGGAAGATGAGGAAAATTTTTTGAAGGGTGATATATTTTATATTTTATGTTGATGAGAATGACTCAGACCCTAGGAGAGAGAGATAATTACAGGAACTAAGCCCTTGGGTAGGTGAGAAATAAGATCTGGTACCCAAGTGGAGAAAGTAGCCCTGAGCACATGCAAAAGTTAAGGTAAATTATATGGGTATAGGTATAGGTGAGTCTAGCATTTAGTGGTAGGAGGATGAGGCATGGAATTCTCTCAAGTGTCTCACATTTTTACCATTCACCACCTTCTATTGCTTGTACTCAGTTACTCAGGGAATCCTATTTCAGTATCTCATCAGGACCTCAATGTACTTTTTCCATACCAGTGTTTTGCTGTTCATTTCTATTTTTCAAGGCAAGGTGATGGGGTTGGTGGAGGAGGCTTCAGGTGGGAAGAGAAGGTGTGAAATTGTGTTCTTTAATGGGAGAAGTTAATTTACCAGGAAATAGTATGCAGACAGCCCACCCAGTATTTGTGGTCATGAACTCTAAGTACAACGAATCAGCAGAGTTGCATTTCCTCGAGCTATATTCAGATGCCCGAGTGCAGGCTGAAATAGATCCAGATAAGAAACCAAACAAGATGGAATTTTTTAAAAAAAATACTCTGCAGTGATAGAAGAAAAGGGAGTTTAAGGTGGATATAAGAGAGAGATTGTTAAAAAAAACAAAAAGACCATGGAATCTAACTTGGGTAGGAAAAATGATAAAGGCACCAGGAGATAAACAGTGAAAAATGAAAATAGCAGTGTACATATATGAGATGACTATAAAAATAGGATGTGATGATTAGAGGGCTTTTGGAAATAGTATAATTATAGGTAATGATAAATTATAAAGTGCTAGTTTCAAACCATTTTTTACCTTGACCTATAGTAAAAAAAAAAAATCGTATCTTGCAACCCAATACGCATATACATGCATATTTCTCTTTATAAAAATAATAGATTAAGTTTCATATAACAGTTCTAGTTTTTACTACTGAGATGCACTAAGATGATGCCAGATACACTGTAGTATTTTCCAGTCTATTCTATTTTATCGGACATTTCCAATTGCAACCTGCCACATTAAATTCAAGGCATATTAATGGGTTATGACTTGCACTTTGTAAATCACTAATCTTAGGTATGACTGTGGAGGTGGATGGCAGAGATGATGTAAAGGAAGGAGTCGTTGGAGATGAGGAGGTCAAATAACAGAAATCAGGATTTTTGGATGAGTCATCTATATGAATATTAAAGTCTCCACATGTAGCTATTTAGATGGAAAATTTTTAAAGCTTTATTGAGGTATAATTGACAATAAACTGTACTTATTTAACATATACAATCAATAGCTTTCAACATATATATATATATATCCACACACACGCATCCATAATCACAATGGAAATACTAAACAGACGCATTACCCTCTTCCCATACCTCCCGCCAACCTGATCTCCAGGCAACCTGATCTGTGTCCTGTTTTTATACATACTTTGCATTCCCTAGCATTTTAGGAAAATAAAATGACACATTATGTGACTTCTATAGTCTGATGTCTTTCAGTATAATTAGCTTGAGATGCATGTATGCTGTTGTGTGTATCTATAGCTTTTTTATTGCTGTGTTGTATCCTATTGTATGAATATACCACAGTTTGTTAATCTATTCAACAGCTATGAACATTTGAGTTGTTCCCAGCTTCAGACAGATCAGTTGTTATGAGCATTTATGTATAAGTCTTTGTGGGGATGTATGTTCTCACATCTCTTAGTAAATACCCACAAGTGATTGCTGGATCATAGTTTCTGTTTTACTCACATATTTTCTATTTCAAAAAAAGATAGGTATGTCCTGATCTCCAAAGAAAAATCAGTCTCCACAAATAAGCCAGTCTTCTACAAAATTGTATAAGCCAACTTTGGAATCTGTATAATTGTGTCTTTGCCTATTTGCATATATAAATGAAAGTTTAATCTCCCACTTTCTAATATCACAGTTAAATATTTGCCTGAGATCTGCAGTTTAAATCCATATAATTATAACTCCAATCTTTTTCTAGGAATTCTATTAAGATAATTTAATTGCCTCTAATGAGGGGGACATACTACTTCTCTTTATGTATGTTTGTAATCGATACTTGAATGTTTTGCTTTTTAACATTACAAAAGTTATTAACTCAGTATTTGATTTACATATATTGGTTGAGTTGATTCAAATGTGGACACATTCATGAGAAAAGTTTAAAAAATTCAAGTTATTGGTGAATAATTATCAAAAATACATTTAAATTACATCCATTCAAAGCAGAGAACAAGACAGCAGTGGTTCTCAAATGTCAGGCTGCCTTAGGATCACATAAAATACAGATTGCTGGCCCTCACCTACAGAATTTCTAACTTAGTAAGTCTAAAGTGAGGCAAAGAATTAGTTTTTAACTAGGGTTGCTAGACCATATCATGAGAACTCCTGTAGTGGAAGATACACTTGCAGGCTCACCTGTGTTCAAATCACAATATGATTATCCAGCAGAAGATACACTTGCAGGCTCACCTGTGTTCAAATCACAGTATGATTATCCAGCACCTGTGAGACCTTGGGTTTGTTACTCTAAATGTCCTCATCTCTAAAATGGACATAAATATTAATAATCCTATAGAGGATTTTGTGGCAGGTTAAGATAATGTACATAAAGGCCTTAAAGCAGAGTCTGTTAACTATTATTACTATCATTATAACCTTAAAAATCATGGCAAATACATATCATCAAACTTAATGTGATATTATAGAAATTTGGAGCAAAATATAACCCAAAAAGAGAGATTAACTATCAATGAGCAGTTCTGCTTTGTTTCTCAGGGAACAAATTTAAAACTGGAATCTCTTATATTTTTCCCCATTTTCACTTTTTTCCTTCTTCTATTCTTTGTTTTTACTAAAGTCAGAAGCAACCAGGAGATTTTTAGGAAGATGTTGACGTAAGTTTCTTGGTACCTATAATGACTAAGCCAAAAATATCTGGAAAGCAATGCTAGATTTTTCTATTTAATCCCCAATCTACCTTGCATTAAAATTTACTCCACCTGCATGAATCTCTTTCTCATCAATCTGCAGTTATAAAATGTAGATGATTCTTACTCAGGTTCAGATGTATAAGAAGGTCAAGATCTATTTTATGTTAATAAGACCTATTTACAGGATCATACATGAATTATGAAATGTTGAACTTCAGACAAAAGGACATAAAAGCTTTTTGCCTGGGTGTAATATCAAGATAAGAAGCCTTGTGGAAATGTTGAAAAATAATTTGATATTAAAAACAATTGAAAAATATGAAAAGTTGAAGAGACTCATTTAGTCCCAGGTATCCAAATAATTTAATATTGCTAATAGTTATTTTGTTCATTTAACCAACAGTTATTATGTACAAAGTAATGTGGATAGAGTTAATAACAAGAAGGACAGTTCTGGCTGTCACCAAAAAGGTAGTCTGAAGTAAAATATAAAATAAGACAAAAGATAAATAAGTTCAAATATCAAATAAATGGAACAAAGGAAATAAATGGTTATGGAATATGCAGGAGATGGAGAGAAAGAAGCAAGATAAAATAGAATAGTCAAGGAAGGCTGTTTCCTTTTATTGAGCATTTACCATGTCGCACATTCAGCTAGTCATACTACAGATATTATTTCTAATATTTTTTCTATCACAATTCCTCCAAGTATTTTTCCCAATTTTCAGAAGATAAAACTGAAGCTAGATTTTTAAGTTAAGTTTTCCAAAGTCATCTACCTAGAAAGCAGCAGCACTGAATCCATATCAAAGACTGTACAACTCAAAAGTCCAAGTCTCTATGATTCCTCCCTTGTTGCTATTCATTACTATTTATTAACACACAATCTTTTTAACCTGTACTACTACCACTTAACATTGTAAGTATTGACTATTTGCTGGATGCTTTATCTGTATCTACTCTAAGCTCTTACTGTTCTGCCACAGGATCTTAATGCTGTGCCAGGTTCAGAAATCTCATACTTGTTGTCTGTGCTTTTTCCACTCACTGTATTTGCAGTTGTCCAGGGACCAAAGGCGTGCCCAAAAAGTCTTTTTTTAGCAAACGTTCTTTATCGATGTGGCTAGTACTCACGAGTTTACTGCAAGCATTTGCCACCAGCCTACGACTTCTGTTGCATAACTAACCTTGCCAGGTGTCCCGTCAAAATGCTTGGATCAAGTAGCAATTATAATTGAAGTGCAATGTCATTACTCATACAATTTTGAGCTGCTGAAGTTTAACTCCTTAAATTTACATCACCAGACTGACATAATGAAGGATTATAGACAGAAGGAAATAGGTATAAATTATACCTTCAGTACATTTGAATCATAGTTGAGTCATAATCTAATACTCAATCACGAAGAGCAGACACTCTTAATTCAGTAAAGTTATCAGTTTTAAAAATCCTTAGTACTTTTACAAAGATGAAATTGTGATTATATCCCTATTGAAAAAATAAACTTGGATATATCAGATGTACTCTAACATGAATAAAAGAGCTGCTAACATGTATACAGTGCTGTTCTAGTTTCTTTTCACTTACCAACTTTTAAAATCTTCGTTAACAGTCCTAAATCTATTATCAGAAGGGGAAAATAAAGCACAAAGAGATTAAGTGATGTGGCAAGTGGTCAGGATTTGAACTCTGCACTTCCCTAAGCACTACATAATTCTATACTGCTATGTACAAGTCTGCAAAATGGAAGAAGTAACCGTTAATGTTGGAATAACTCAGCTTGGTTAGCTTTTTACCCTGTCTATTCTTTTTTTTCTTCTTCCTGGCAACCACTCTAGATTAACTTGTGTGTGCCATTCTTCAAACAAGAAAGATAAAAAATAGGAAGAAATTATAATATTGCTAAACTGAAAATCCTCTTTATAAAAAAATTCCTTTGAAATTTAGATATCTTTCTGCTCTTTGCAATGACATTTTCTAACTTGTTTGGAGGAAAAAGATACTTTTACATCAATACACTTGACCAATTTTAAAAAAAGAGTAGGAACAGATTCTTATGGTATAGAAAATATGAAGAAGAAGTTATGTTCAGAAAGACTTTCAAAGCTGTGAAGTTCTAAGATATTAATTTAGAGAAAAAGAGAGAAGAAAATTATTGATGTGTCTGTGTGTACAATTTTTTTGAAACAAAAATTGTAAAAGTATTTTTGAAAGGTTAAAAGCTCAGAACGCAATAAAATATAGACTTTTCTAAGTAAAATGATTTTAATATGGAAAAATAATCCATACAAATGCCTGGGTTTCAGACAGGGTAGTGATGAAAGTATCTTATGAGTCTAGCCTGCCCAGAGAAAGGCAGGGATGACCTTCTGATACACTTAAATAAATGGGATCTGGTATATTTAAATAAATGGGATGTTTTTTACTTATCCTGGTTATCACCACAAGCTTGTTAGCACTTGCCTAACTTTGGCTGAATAAACACAATTCCCACCCAGAAGCAAAATGTTTAAAGGGATTTAGGAAGTTATGTAAAGGGAGTTATTGGGAGTTAGATTTTCTAGGCCTTCTTAAGGTGAAGCAAAAATAAAGAACACCCTGGCTATGTTTGTAATTCTACAATGATGTGGTAAGAAATATGGTTCTGTTCATGTATGCTGTTTTTACATATCCCATATCTCAATAGTCAGGTACTTTTTCCATACCAATTTAATATTCTGGATAATATCTACCTTACCTGTTGATATAATTATAATAACTATTATGTGTTAGGAATTTCCCAGGTAGTATGTCAGACATCTTAGACATTGATCTTCCAACATTTTATACAGTGTTATTATCTCCTTTCTTTGCCTTGTTTCCCTTGTTTCTCTTTATGTTACAGAATCTTCTTATACTCTCTATAAATTATTGTTTATGAGGATGATATGTCATTGAGACTGTAAGCATGCATACAGGTAAAGTTCAAAGGAATTCAGGAAGCATCAACTCAATTTATTGGAAGTCAAATATAATTCTTAGATGTCTCATCATGCGTGGATGAGTAAAAGAAAATATAAATTTAAGCATATTATACATGAGTAAAAATAAAATTTTCAAAATGATATTCTCTGGTATTTTTTAGAGTACATCTGTCTTTCAATAAAATAGCATGTTGTCTCTCTGAAAGAAGAGCTATGATTGAGAAGACTAGATAAACTGAGATTAAAAGGGAGACTTAGTAAGACAAAATGGGCATATTAAACATTTGACGATATAATAAAAAGGTGGTAAAAACATTAAAATTTATTAGAAGCAGTGAAAACAAAATTTATCCTCAAGAAGACTAAATTAGAAGATAGAGAGTAAATTAAAGAATGATTCCAGGATGGCAGAAAAACAGTAGTTAAAAACATAAGAAGGAAGATGATAGAAGTGAAGAACAAAAAACTAAGATGAACTTCTCCAGAACAAATGCAACCAAAACAAGAATCGGTTAAAAATACAGGAGAATTTCTTGAGCTGAACAAAACAAAACAAACGAAGCAAATCTTCATAATCTGAAGAAGTAGACAGGTACCAGACAAAAATCAATAAAAAGTCATATCTGAAAAAAATCAGGTAGAAAGAAAAAGCTATCTAAAGATGATGGTAAATCAGTTAGCCTCAGACCTTTCTAGAACTTTAAATGCTCATAGACAACGGAACAGTAAAGTTTTCAAGCAAAACTATTATAAGTAAAGTATTATATACCTAATAAAACTCTTTCCTCACACAAAGCAATGTAAAGATCATATATGTATCCACAGAATTTATTTATTAAAAAATTGTGTATTTATTTTTACACGTTTAAACTTCAGTCACCTTCAAAAAACTCTCCGTTTGATGCAATACATCTATAAAGATGCTTTTTCCACTGCTCAAAAAAGTTTTTGTACTCATCAATTTGGATACTCTGTAGTGTTTCTGCCATTTTTCATTTTGCCTCTTCCACATCAGCAATATGTTTCCCTGTGAGGGCTTTTTTTCATCTGGGGAAACAACAACAAAAAGTCGCTGGGGACAGATCAAGTGAATAAGTAAGGTAGGGCACGGTGGTCATGCCGTTTTTGGTAAAAAACTGCTGAACACTCAGCGTGGTGTGGACAGGTACACTGGTAA